>OX422212.1:133818912-134091340 GCA_949130495.1 Sambucus nigra
TCATTTTCTCATCACCCTCTTCTAAGCTGAGCTGGTTTAATAGTTTAAGTATTATTTTTCATAATTGGTTCATTCTAGAAATAACTCATTCAAACTATTTTGATAATCTTTTTAAACACATATTGTGTTAAGTTTTGTTTTGATTAAAAGAGTTTCTTCAACAAACAGTTCAGAACCATTTTAACAGTTTAATCCTGTATTAAACGGCTTAAGTGGTAGATTTTCAGTTAGTATCAGAGATTGGCTTTTTTAAAATCTTTTAGATCATGTGATTCTGAAATTGTTTTTTCAAAACAAAAGTATGGATGAGAAATTTGAGAGACTAGGTAACCTTTCCATGCCCCCTCTCTTTGATGGAACCAATTTCCCTTACTAGAATGTAAGGATGATTGCTTTCATTCAAGGAACTCTGGGAGATGAAGTCTGGGAAGTTTTAGAAAATTGCTACACTTTTCCTACTAAACCAGCTGCTGAAGGAAGTCTTGTGAGAATCAGGTAGTTACTAAGTGAATTCACTAAAGATGAAAAACAAATTTCACTATGTAATAATGAAGGAAAGAATGCCATATTTATGTCTTTTAACGAACATGAGTTCAAGAGGATCTCATCTTGCACAACTTCTAAGGAAGCGTGGGATACACTTGTAACTGCACATGAGGGTGATACGAGAGTTAAAGCTGCTGAAACTCAAATGCATATCCAACCGTATAACTCTCTTGTCATGTCTGAGATTGAATCCTTTGATGATTTCTACATTAGGTTAGCTGACATTGTAACTAAGTTGCATGCTAACGGTATAAACTATGATAGAAAAGAAATTATTTCAAAAATTCTAAGATCACTTCCACAGAAGTTTAATAATAAAAGATACGCTAATGAGGAAATGGATGATCAAAATCTTACCCCAGAACTCCTTAGTAGTAAACTAAGAACTGTGGAAATGGAACTAGAGTTCAAGAAATAATTGATCCAGACTAATAAAAAATAGGGTAATTCTAATCTTATTTTTTCATCTAAATTTATCAAACCTGACCTTGACATTGACTCTGATGAGGACTGTGACTTGGATAATTTGGATAATCAGATTTCTCTTATATCTAAGAAATTAAAAAATATTGTAAACCTTAGAAACAAAGTTTGTTCTAGACTAGGTAAACCTAATTACTCCAACACTTCTAATAATAGGCCTCATGAGAGAAGACCTGACAAACAAAAGACTGATGATCATAAGAGACCTCAGAAAGACCTTAAAAATATTGAATATTATAGATGTGGCAAATTAGGACACATGGCTAGTGACTGTAGGGTTAACTTAGACAAAACCCCAAACATAATAGGGCTCAATTATGCAAGACTTGGAATGACTCAAGTGACTCTGAAAATGATGAACCCGAGTCATCCAACTCTTATGAACCTTGTATGTCATTCTTTGCTAAGATAATCTACAATGATGATGAGGAAATTGATCATACCATGACTAATGTTGCTTATATTGATGTGTCTGCCTTACTGCTTGAGAATGATTATAGTTCTGAAAATCATGTGTGTGTGAGTCAAAGTGAACGCCTTATTAATGATGCCAATGGGTGTGTGATTCCTAAAATTGAATCAATAGAGGACATAGCACACAGCTCACTTATTGACTCCGATAATGAGGACCTTCCTGACATTCACACACTTTACACTAAAACACTCAAGAAAAGCGCTAGACTAGAGAAGCTTGTCAAAGATTTTTCCAAGAAATTAGAGTCCTTAAACTAAATAGTTAAACAAAATGTTGAAGAGTATATGTCTCAAAGTTTAGCTCATGATCAGGAAATAAAAGATTTTGAACAAAGAGTGAAAGACTTGACTGAATCCAATAATGTTTTGGAAAATAAGTGTAAAGGATTTTTATTAGAATTGCAACAGACAGAAGAAAAGGCTTAAAAAAAATTCAAAATTTGAAAGCAATTCTAATTGTTTTGAGGACCGTGTTGCTGATAGTAAGACCAATTATGACGACAGATATGGAATAGGATTTTGTACCAAAAATACCAAGAAAACTAAACCTTTTGAAACTATAAAGTTCGTTACTGGTGGAAAAAGACCTATGGAAATTTGTCCAGGCTTTTAATCTTTGAAAAATGATTTTGATAAAAATCAGCAGTAGTTAAACTTTGATGAGACAAGTACCTCTAAGCATAATGTTCAACTTAAACCTAAGTATGTTTTTCCTCTCGTTAGAAAGAGTGAGACTTCATTTCAAACTGTTCCCTCTAGAAATAACGCCAAAAGTCATAATTTAAGGAAACCTATGTTCAACAACTTTCCTAAAGATTTAACTGCAACGAGCAATCTTTATTGCTCATACTATGATATGTACGAACATTCTTTCGATGGTTTCTATTCCAAACTCCTATAACAACCTACCTATCCCTTATTTACCTATTAGAATTTTAACTATTCTAGGAGAAGCCATAACAACTATGTCCTTCCTAAACAACCAGACAAAAACTCTAACTATCGAAAGAGAAAGACAAGATCTAATACTAAAAGATAATCGACAAGAAATAATCCTAGAGTCTTTTCTCAACCAAATGATCAAAATGTTTATAATAACAATAAAATTGCGCAAAATATGTTTAGACAAAAATCTGAAGCTCGCAAATTTTATCAAATACGAGCTAATAAGCGCAAATTGAAAACCAGTGCATTTTGGATAAGAAAAGATGATCTAGTACTCCAGATGACATGTAACATAGTGATCAGTGCTTTGAAAGATGAACACACCACATCTAGATGGTACTTAGACTCTGGATGTTCTAAGCATATAATCGGGGATGAATCCAAACTCTCAAACAAAACTAACTTATTCGGAGGTAAAGTCTTGTTTGGAGATGGAGTTTCAGCCCAGATCATTGGCAAAGGAACACTCCAAGAAGAAGGATTACCTGTTCTAAAAAATGTTTTATTGGTAAAAGGTCTTAAGGCTAATCTACTAAGTACTTCATAATTTTATGACTCCAATCATACTATCACCTTTTTGAAGAACAATTGCAAAATTTTAAATGAAAATGTGAGTGCATCATTACAGGACTCTGTACTCCAGATAACTGTTACACAGTCAATCCAAGTACAGAGGTCTGTAATATTTCCAGAATGGATGACAATGAATTATGGCATAATAAAACGGGTCAAATAAATTATGACAACCTTAGTAAATTGTCCTCTAAGGAAATTGCTAGAGGTATTCCTAAAATAAAACCTATTTCTAACATAGTCTGTGGTCCTTGTCAAGAAGGAAAAATAGTTAAGCCATCTCATAAAAGAGCTAAAGACATTATATCCTCTAAACCATTAGAACTCATCCATATAGATCTAATGGGTCCTTCTCGTACTATTAGTCTTTGTGGCAATAGTTACATTCTAGTTATGGTTGATGATTACACGCGATTCACTTAGGTTGCCTTTTTAAAGCAAAAGTCTGAAACTTTTAGAGCATTTTTGAAAGTCTTACTTCGTATAGAAAATGAAAAGGACTCTCAAGTAGATAGAATCCGGAGTGATAGAGGAGGTGAATTCATAGATTCAGGTGTCGTTGAATACTGTGACTATAATGGTTACAAACACGAGTTTAGTGCTCCCTAGACACCCCAATAAAATGGGATAGTCGAAAGCAAAAATAGAACTATTCAGGACATGGAAAGAGTGTTGATATATGCCAAAAATTTACCTAAATACTTTTGGGTTGAATCAGTTTGTACTTCATATCACATTATCAATAGAGTCTACCTTAGGAAGAATTCCAAACAGACCCCCTATGAACTTTGTTATGTCAAGAAACCAAATCTTAAATATCTTAGGACATTTGGTAGTATATGTTATGTCTATAAAGATAGAGAAAATTTATCTAAGTTTGAAATAAGAGGAGATAAAGCTATATTTTTAGGTTATTCACCTGATAGTAGAGCCTACCGTATTTACAACTTGCGTACTAAGACCATGATGGAATCCATTAATGTGATTGTAAATGACACTTCTGTAGAAATTAAAACTATTAGACCAGCTATTTTGGATGAGTCTAAAAGACTTTTAAATTACGACTCTCCTGAAATAACTGAGTCTTTACCAACTGAGACCCATGAAGTGCCTAACTGGGTTTCCAAAGGCCATCCTTTAGATAGTGTTGTTGGTAATCCTATTGAACCTGTTCGTAAAAGATCTCAACTTCGTAACATTGCTCACTTTGCATGTTTTATGTCTCTTACTGAGCCCAAAAATGTAAATGAAACCTTGAATGACCCCTTGTGGATTAGTGCAATGAAAGAGGAACTTCTTTAATTTGTCATTCATGATGTTTAGTATCTTGTACCCAAGACTGAAAATAAAAGGGTTATTGGCACACGTATTTTTAAAAATAAGACTAATGAGTCTGGGATGATCATTAGAAATAAAGCTAGATTAGTTGCCCAGGACTACTCTCAGATTTAAGGAATAGATTTTGGGAAATGTTTGCTCCTGTTACTCGACTCGAATATGTTCGTTTACTTTTTGCTATAACATGTCATTTACATTTCACACTTTACCATATGGATGAAAAGTCTGCCTTCCTAACGAAATTTTAACTGAGAACTATGTAGAAAAAACCAAAGGGTTTATTGACCCTCATCATCCTAATTGTGTTTATCGTCTTAAGAAAGCTCTTTATGGGTTAAAAAAAGCTCTTAGATCTTGGTATGAGCGTCTATCCACCTTTCTTTTAGTTAATGGAATTAGGAGAGGAGGAAATGACCAAACCTTGTTTGTCAAACGTTTTGACTACAACATTACTATTGCTCAAGTATATGTTGACGATATAATTTTTGAATCCACCTCCCCTTCAAAAGCCAAGTCTTCCTTAGACATAATGCACAAAGAATTCCAAATTTCTCTTATAGGGGAGTTACAATTTTTCTTAGGTCTTCAAGTTAAACAAAACTCGGAAGGATTATTTGTTTCACAATCTAAATATGCTTTAGAGATTGTAAAAAAGTTTTTCCTAGATACTATTAAGGAATCTAGAACGCCTATGAGTACCTCTGTGAAACTCTCCAAAGATGAAAATGGTAAATCCATGATTCTACTTTATACCGTAGTATGATAAGAAGTTTTCTTTACCTAACTGCCTCGCGCCTTGATATTATGTACTCTGTTTGTGTGTGTGCCCATTATCAAAATAATCCCAAAGATAGCCATTTATTATATGTAAAGAAAATAATTAAATACATAAAAGGCACTCACAATTTAGGATTGTGGTACACTAATGACACATCGAGCACTATAATAGTGTACGCTGACACTGATTGGGCTAGGTGTTCCGATGATAGTAAAAGTACTTCTGGCACATGCTACTACATCGGTAACAACTTGGTTGGTTGGAATAACAAAAAATAGAACTGCACTTCTTTATCCACTACAAAATCCGAATATATCGTAGCTGGAAGTTATTGTGCCCAATTATTATGGCTGCAACTAATGCTGAGAGATTACGGTATAAAAGAAGAAAAACTTCATCTCTATTGCGATAACCAAAGTGCGATTAACATCTCTAAAAATCCAGTTCAACATTCTCGGACTAAACATATTAAAATTCGATACCACTTCATACGAGAATTAGTTGAATCAAAAGAACTAGAGATTAATTACCGGCCTACTGATCTAGAATTGGTTGATTTGTTTACAAAACCTTTTGATTTTAAGCGTTTTGAATCTTTACGCAAATAAATTGTCATGGTTTTGGCTGAATAATTTTTGCTTAATTTGTATAAATGCCAGTTTTTCACATGCTTATAATCAATATCTGAGGATGTAAGGCATGTATGTTAGTAAAATGACAAAGAACACCTCTTATATCTGTTTTATGTAGGAGATTCATGTGAACTCTCATCATTTATTCAAGTTACAACTTATCTACCTATTCATAGCTCTTATTTGATTCTTGCTACCCTTTTATCCATTTGAGACAAAACGGGGGAGAAATTTTTAGCCCACTTAGACACTCTTGTACATTCTCATCTATTAAACTTAATCTTAGGTATCATATTGCAGATTTCAGTACCTATTTATTGCATCAAATTTTGATAGGGTAATGGTTTGTACATAGTTGAGTTATGTAATTTTTCCATTTCTAGGAGATTGGGTAAATAGATTTTTTTAGGAATAGGATTTTCTTATTTATTTTTATATCCCTACGAGTCCTTGTTGACTCAAAGAAGATTTTGTCTCATATAGATTGAAGCACACTATACCTTTGACTCATTTGAGTCTGCATTACATATGAGCTCATCTAGTTTGGAAATAGTGACAAAATTGTGTCTATCCCTAGATGAATCAAAAAGCCTTAAAACTTTCATAAGCTTCATTGATAATTCCTCTACAAGTTCTTAAAAGTATAACACATACACCACACAGTAGGATTGCATATATATAGTGATTTATTCATGTAATGATCTTGTGTGACTTAAATCCCCTTAAAATGATTTTTAAATAATTTTGGGGAGTTATTTAATATTTTCTAAGAATTATAAATATTTTTTAGAAATTAAAATTGGAACTTAATAAAGTTTTTGGGTTGATTTGTAAATATTTTTTTTGCCCTAAAACTGTCTTGGGTAGAATCCAAAAGCGGCAGAAATATTTGTGGGTGAAATTAAAATTTTTAGAAACTTAAAAATACGCGTTTTAGAGTTAATCTTGAGCCTACACGTGTTGTACACACAACAGTTTGATTTGCGTTTCTTATCACTCACATACCTGTGACTTATTGTGGACCTTTGGATCATCTTAATCTACAGTCTGCATGTATTTAATATCAATCCAAGTGCATTGGTTTTAACCAATCAGAGTTGGTCGTGGCACCGCTTTCTGTGGACCCTTAGATTTTCATCGATTTAACTCTGTTAAATCTCAGCCCTTGAATTTGAACCATTGTTCCAGATACTTCTTCGCCCAGTATAAATAGATGCCATCTATGAGGCAATTAGAGACTTTTGTGATTTCCTCGTTTGAGAGAAAAAAAAGAGTAGAGAGAAGGAAGAGAAAAGATTAGAGAGAGAAAGGAAACCTTAATCCAAACTTCGTCAAACCCTAAACCAAAAATACTTTTCTGAGCGTTGAAATATGAGTGTTTAGATCGTGTTTTGAGCAGTTATCCTCTCTTTCTCTTGATCATCCTTCCAACTTAGTCATGCTGGTAGAGTTTTCAGTTTCTCTACATAGAAACTTGAGATTTCGTCTCTGTGATACAAATCACATAGATAGTTTACCGTCTTGATTTCTTATTTTGAGAAATCTTACTTGTTAGTTATTTTAAAAAACTGGTTTTATGTTTTCAATCCCTAAACTAACAATTTTCATTCTGATTTCATTTTACTCAAACTATGAGACTAAGATCTAGTTTTGAGATCTTGATTGGGGATTGCACTTTCTATATAATATTTTCAAAACCTGAAAGTATTAGGATCTTGGATATTTCATAACAAGATTCCTTATTGATCTGCGATTATTTTAAAAGATCTAAAAGTCTAATTCAGTTTTGACTAAACTGATTTTAGAATTTCTTGCATATCTAGTGATTCTGTAATTGGATAAATTATTCTGTCTATATTAAGTGTGAGTGTGTTGCATGCATATGTTAGAGGGAACATCACCACTAAACTTTCACTTACCACACTTAAAGTGTTGGTTGTATGATCTTGAACTTGTTTGAGTCGACGTAAAGACTGGAATCAAGTAAAGATTACAAAGCTGGAGAGAACATCAACAATAACAACCTTCAGAGAAGTCAGATCTTATCAAGAGGACTTGGTAACGATTCTGAATATAGTTTAGGTGTGTTTGTGTGGTTTGATTGTTAAATAGCTTGTAATTTGTTATTCTAATTTCAATGGATTTTCATTTTGTGACGTAGAGGCCACCGTGCATGTTTGTCCAATTGTGTGGGGTTTTACCATGTTAAAAATTACTTGTGTACTTCTTCATTTTCTCATCACCCTCTTCTAAGCTGAGCTGGTTTAATAGTTTAAGTATTATTTTTCAAAATTGGTTCATTCTAGATCTGAAATAACTCGTTCAAACTATTTTGATAGTCTTTTTAAACACATATTGTGTTAAGTTTTGTTTTGATTAAAAGAGTTTCTTCAACAAACAGTTCAGAGCCATTTTAGCAGTTTAATCCTGTATTAAATGACTTAAGTGGTAGTTTTTCTGTTTATTTGAGGAAACATAAATAAGGAAGACGTGTTATCACATGGTCACAGATTTGGATCCTAATGATCTTATACCAAGTTTTAACGCTCTGACCAGATTTAGATTACCATTGGAATAACCCAAATCCGAATTGAGGTGTTAAAGGGGAGGGGAGAAAGTTTACTTTATTATTTAAGAAAAATCTTAATTTAATTTATTTAAGGACATAATGTTCATATGTCAAATTTCAATTTAAGAAGAATTAATGTTTAACATGCACAATAAAACCAACTTATGAACTTGTCCATAAAAAAACATTTAATGTTCATTTGTCAAATTTCAATTTAAGAAGAATTAGTGTTTAACATGCACAATAAAACCAACTTATGAACTTGTCTATGAAAAAACATTTAATACCACAATTAATATATGGAAAGGAATTTCACTGAGTAAGACAAGAGAATAATACAAATCCCGTAATAGAGTTACAACATATTAATTATAGTACTACATATATAAGTCTTAAACAAATTATGCAATGGTCAATAGAGCGTTTAACATCGAGTCTCACCCTCAGCATCCTTACTGAGATCCTTTCCGGTGTCACCAACTGAAGTACCTACGGTGGGGAAAAGGGAGAGCGAATGCCCAATAGGGTGGAAAATACTAAGCAATAAATTGATAAACAAAATACTATACATATACAATGTCTTTCGATATTTTGTAAAACAATTTCCATTTCATTAAATGTTAATGCAACTATATGCAATGCACCTGGGCTATGTGTCCAACTCACACTTAAGCATTTTCATGTCTCATGCTAGAGACTTAACTTATTAATCCAACTATATTGTCATCATAATATTAATAAGTTCAATTTATTCAAATCCATTAATCCATTCATTTTCTTAATCTTTCAAGAATATGACCTTTATTAATTTGGGATTTGTAACATCCATGATTTCACGACCTTTCACCGTCGGTATCGAGCACACATATGCTACATTGGTCAGGTTGTTTGGGTCACCACTAGGGACATCATGCCCTTATTAATTATTCTTTCCGGCAACATCCGAATATCATTATCTTTTGTATATTCACATTCTTATAATTATTCTCGTTTTTCCAAGTACTCGCATTAATCTTATGATGTTACTTCTTTACTTCATTATTTGCCTTACTTTTAAATAGTCGAGGAGGCCAACTAATAATAACACCGTACTTTGAACACTCATATCCAATCATTATTGACTTTATGTATTCATTAATGCATTAACACATTTTTAGTATCTTAAAAATGGTTTCAATAGCATTTTAGAAACATTATTTTTTTATATAAGAGGGACAGAACCCCCTAACATATTATTAAATGAGGAGAAAGAGCCTCTCCTAAGTGGAATATAAAGTTTAGACACAAGAAATGAGAAATTAAACTTTGAAAACATTAAATATGGGGCTTTATAATATCCCCATTACAAAAGAAAAACTCAATAAGCATCACTACGAAGATCTAAGGTAGAGGCATCCTATTTTGTCTAACTTGAAAGCACCACGGGTCAATGTTAGAAGATCCATAAAATTTTTGAAGATTGAGAGAGATTGAATAGTGGTCCCATAATTGGCAAGTGCACCATCAACCATATTTGATTCCCGAAAATAATGAATTAATGAGAAGTTGAGAGAAGATTATGAAGATATGATATCTTTCACACATTTAGCTATTTCCTAAGGAGGTTTCCAGTTCAAATTAATCAGATTCACCACAAAAATTGAGTCAGATCCTATAAACACATCTGAAATGTTGAAATCCAAGCACAATTTAACCCCCATCAATAACTTTTAATCTACACAAAGGAGTTTGAAGCATGACCTTTAGAATAAGCATAAGCAAAAACTAAATCTCCTTGATCATTCCTCAAAATACCTCCAATGTCACTCCCTATATTTCCCTTGGAAGCACTATCAATATTTAACTTGAAAGTGTTTGGGGGAGGGAAAACTGCATTTAATAGGCCTGGTCAATGTGATGGACCTTTTGATACTAAGGTTGAAGGTAGCTTGAATACCAACATCAAATTGAGAAGGACCAATTTTTGAAGTGATTCAACTTGAAAATACTAGAGATCAAAATTTTGGATTGTGAAATGATAAATCTCTCATCAATTAGAGAGTTTTTAAACCAAGCCTCATTCCTCATTTTCTATATTTCCCAACACACAATAACTGGAATGCATTTTCTAAGAAATTTGGAGTAATCTTTAGGGACACTTTTAATCCACCAACTATGGAACATATAGGAGTTATTGGAAAACTCATATCAATGCCCAAGAGATTAGAGAATAATTTCCAAACAAAAACAATTTTTAGGTAGTGAAGAAAGAGATGGTCAAAGGTCTCAATATCTTTAAGGCATAGTTTTCATCTTGAGCACATTCCCATACCAAGAGTTTGGATGTTTTCATCAGATGGAATGCATTTATTAATGATCTTCCACATATTTATTGAGCATTTTTTAGGAATTTGATGATCCAAAATAATGTTGTTAATGTTGGAAGATAAGAGATATGCTTTGCAATAAGCATAGGCAGAGGAAAAAGTGAATTCACCTTTTACATCAAAGGTCCAAATCCACTGCCCCGCAATATATGTAATGTGATCATAACATAAATATTTAAGTTGCATCAGGTTCCTCCATGTAAGAAATCCTCTCTACTTTTAAACTCCATTCTTAATGTATGTGTTAGACATATAAGCAGCCTATAGAGAATTATCAGAATATAGTTTCCAAAATAACTTCATAAAAGAAGCTTTGCAAATGTATTGAAAATTAGGTAGCCCAAGGCCACCCTCCTTGATATCTCTACTAATGAAACTCCCAATCCTTCCATTGGTACTTCCAACCTTGCTCTTCATTGCCACCCAGAATAATTTAATAAGAATTCTATGAAGTTTAGAAAGGACTCCTTTAGGAGGAGGGATTGAGGACTAAAGATAAGAGGAAATTGATGTAACGACATGTTGAAGAATTATAAGCCTGCCTCCACTTGAAAGAGTTTTAGATTTCAAGCCTGCTACTCTAGTTCTTAATTTATTGATGATAATATCATAACATTTCACCTTGTTCCTGCCTTGAATAGAGTGCATCCCAAATAAGAAATGTGAAGCTCCTTGTGCTTGAGGCATATGATATTTGCTACTTTAGATCAAAACTGAGTAGAGAACTTAGAATCAACTGTGAAGGTGCTTTTGTTAAGATTAACTTTTTTGCCTGATATGCAACTATACTGATGACTAAAATCGCCCAATATTCTGAGAGATCTCTTGTCACCCCTACAAAACACAATAAAATCATCTGCAAAAGCAAGGTGAGAGATTAAAGGACTGCGACTGGGAACATAATGAGGCTTGATGAAGCCTTCCATTAACATATTTAGACGCTTACTTAAGTATCCATCTGCAAGAATGAACAAACTAGGGGATAGAGGATCCCATTGTCTAAGACCCCTATGGGATTTGAAAAAACCATATTGAAGCCCATTGATGATCACTGAAAACTAGTTATTGGAAATCCTCCTCCATATGAAATCTATTCATCTTTCACCAAACCTAAAAGTATGAAATAATTGACTTAAAAACCCATTGAACCATGTCATAGGCTTTTTCCATATCTAGTTTGAGAATTACATTACCTCCATGAACTTACTTTCCCAAGTTGTGGACCATCTCTTTAGCAAGAAGCACATTATCCTGGATAGATCTACCTTTGATGAAGCCACTTTGATTCAGAGATATAAGATCAGGTAACACCTTTACAATCCTAGAAGAAAGAATTTTTAAAGAGAAATTGCAAAGGCTGATGGGCCTAAGATCACCAAAGGTTCTAGGGGCCATTACTTTAGGGATTAAATTAATAGAGGTACTGGTCCAAATAATAGTAAGGTCTTCACCTGCGAAAAAAGAATTAATGGCCTTCAATATGTCATGTTTAATAATATGCTAACACTTCTTACAGACCCCCCAACCCAAAATCCATCTGGACCTGGGGCAGAGTCTTCATTCAGGTCTTGGATAGCTTTAAAAATTTCCTCTTCAAATGATAAATCCTATAATTCTTCATTAACCTTACTAGTGACAATGGAAGGAATAATATCTGATACATCTGAAGAGGACGTAGCATGATCTCCCTTCATTTCCTTTTCAAAGAAAGTTAGGATGTGCTTCTTAATTGCCTTAAACTCTTCTAGGACATTACCATTCTCATATCTAATTGAATGGATGTTGAGTTTAGAACTTTTTATCTTCACATTGTTATGGAAAAACCTTGAGTTAGAATCACCCTCTTTTAGCCATTTTGTTGTGGAATTCTGCCTCCAAAATAACTCCTCATATGCATAGGCCTTCATCAGGTCTGCTTTGCCTTTATTTATAGTTGCTCTATTAGTATCATTAGAGTCTAGGTCAAAATTGAGCTAAAGTTGAAGGTTTTCATACTCTAAATCTCTAACAGACTGGAACACATCCTTGAAGATGTCCTTATTCCACTTTTTAAGATCTCATTTTAGTCTATAAATCTTTCTACTGAAATTCTTCAAACCTACTACTTGAGTATCCTCCTCCCCGGACTTATGAAGAATATTGAAAAATTGAGGATGGTTTGCCCATATATGTTGGAATTTGAATGGTTTAGGAGCTGAATCTAGCTGAGTTTGAAAAGTTAATAATAGAGGGGCATGGTCTGATGTAGATATATTATGGTGATTAACCTTAGAATTAAGAAATTGAGACAAAAAAAATTGTCTTACAAGTCACCTATCAAGACTTAACATGATGATGTCCTCCTCCTTCCTATTTTTATACCCAAGAAAATGTAATTCCAAAGTACCCCATATCAAAGAGACCATTATTCTCTATAACTTGGTTGAAGTCCTCTACAACAACATGACCTATATCATTCCTTCCCAATTTTTTTTACTTTGGGAGGAGACAACATTAAAATCTCCAATGACCACATAGGGAGAATCTTGCGTCAGAGCTGAAATAGAAGCTAATTGATCCCATAGCTCAAGTCTTTCCTCTTTTGAGTATTTGGCATATACAATGTCATAACTAGACAATTCTTCATCGAGGGATCGGTAAGATGGACTGTCAGGTGTTGGGGGTGATCACCAAGCATTGCATTGAAATGTTAAATCTCCAAAACATCCAAATTTTACTACTAACATTAATGAGACTACCCCCAAACCCCCATTTGAGTATAAAAGAGTCAATTTTTTTAGAGTCCACCTTAGGTTCCAAGAGAGCAAAGAAAGTCATTTTATGAGTCTTGCAAAATGTTTTAATTCTTCTATTTGAGGATTTCTTGGCATCCCCTCTAACATTCCACACTATGAAATTGATCATTGAGACTTTGAGGAGGTTAATTTGATGTTACCTTTCAAGGAGGATCTCGTGAATATTTTATGCATAGGATCTGGCATTCTCATTGACTTTTGAGTCATGGAGTTGTCATTTGCTTTCATCACCTTCATACTATCTGTCTTTTTCTTCAATGAACTTCACCTCATTTTATTTTTAATTCTTCTTGCTCAGAGTTGTAATTATTTTATGAATGGAGTATGATAATCTTCACCATCTTCTACATTAGTTGCATACAAAGACTTGGATGCTAGATTTTTATTGACTTTTGGGACATCAGTACCTCTCGGGGACAATGCATGATTCTCTATTATTTTGAGATTTTTTCTTTCCATTTCTTAATTATGAATCTTGTCAATATGATCTCGTATTTTTCTGCATTTGATTTTCCACTCATTCCTACCTCTTTCACGAGCCTTTAAAATTTCATTATCATACTTCTTGGTTAAGGGAACTTCTTCCTTCTCCTTTGCTCCTACAAAATCTTCTTGATCAGAATCCACATATTTATCTATATTCGAGCTCTCTTGGTCCCTATGATTGTGTTGTTCTCCTCTTTTGTCTTTGTCTTCTTGATCACCACTGCTAACAATGACTTCTTGCAACACATTCTCATTACGTTTAAGAATATTTTTAGGGTCAGGATCACCTTTCTTAAAAAAAATTCCACTTTATTTGGCAGAAGGAAGATACAAGAATCCTCATCATGCCCCTTCTTGCAACAATTCCTATAGTACTTTGCTTATTCTCCACTTGAACCTCCTACCAAAAATGCTTATCACCACACCCTATCTGCACTTTCATTGGAATCCTTTTTGTGACGTCCACTTCAATAAAAATGCGATTTACATTGGGCTTATTACTTTCTACTGTATAGGCATCAAGATTTATAGGTTTTCCAATAAGATGGGAAATTGAGAAGAGTGAAGATTTAGAGGAAAAATGAATAGGTAATTGAGGGAAGGAAATTCGAATAGGAGAGAGGCTACTTTCAATATTTGATCTGAAATTAGGTGTCCACTTGAAGACTCTCATAGGAAACATAACTACATACCAAGTGTCATGCATCCACATCCTTGACAAGTCTTCATCTGAATTCAATCTAATCAAGATGTGCTTGTTATCTAGGAGGCTAATATTGATTGAAATTTTGAGAGAGAATTTTTAAAATATCTTCCTTATAACACCTATTGAAGGTCTATCATGTGAAAATTTCCCTACCAGGGCATGTTGAAAAGGTTTAGATAGGATGGATAGGTATTCATGAGAGAACATTACAACAGGTTCTCCCTTGAAGGTTGTGGGAGATTTAAGGGAGAGATCATGATGAAAGGAAGATGACTCAGATACCATAGATGCAAAGGAACGATTCCAAATGTATTTAATATCTGGAGGTTTTGGATCAACGTGAGTCATGGTGGGATGTCTTGCCATGCAAACCCTAATTAGGATTTGGGAGTCGGCGAGAGAGAGAGAGAGAGAGAGAGAGAGGGGCTTTATTTAGTAAAGAAACATTATCTTCGACTATTTTTCACATAATTGACAAAACTACTGTTGATACAAAAAATTATCCACCTACATAGACCAATCAGAAGTAAACATGTGTCCTCCAACATGGCCAAAGTACTCATTAGTATAAAGTAAATATGTCAACTAATGTATGGAATTCCGACCAACACAAGGTATACCGACCAGCACAAAGAAGGCCGACCAACAAGACAACAAAGCGTCATCATACCATGGGTCATACATGACATCGGTTATACAACCAGTCGTCACATTCATTATGTAATGATGAAAATGCTTAATCATATAAAAGAATTCCATGCCTTGACATTCCGACCCTTGACCTTCGGGTCACTATAAATACATTGTATCCCTTTCTTTAAAGGCAAGACATAACGAATTCTAGGGCAAGATACCTAGTTTTTTGTTGTCTCTCAAATCAATACAAGAACAGTGGACGTAGGCTTTCTGACATAGCCGAACCACTTTAAAAACTCTCTTACTTTCTTTCTTTCATTTAAAATTGCATACATTTTTATCCGTGATCATAAAAATTAGATCAAGTTTAGTTTTTTACATCAACAAATTGGCATCATCTATGGGAATGTGTTTCTAATTATCGTTTTCACTTTTACATACTCTTGTTTGAAGCACGATGACTGGCCTTGAGTTCAGTCTTAGAAATGAAGGTAATCTTCCTGCTTCGTCTGCTTTGCCTATGGAAACAGGCCTAACTAGAATCTTGGCTAGTATTGCGAGAGGAGAAGAAGCTATGCAGGAAATGGTGAGGCAATTGGCTCAATCCCTACAAGTGGCTCCCTCGTTCAGAAGAGAAATTTTGCCTCCACCTCTAAGATTCATTAGACAAAGTTATTCCAGGTCTTTATGAGAGACCTCTTATCATCCTGGAGTAAGTTCATCGCTTAGGTCCACAGAACCCTATGATATCTATTCTTTTTCTCCTGAAAGGCCAATTGTCTTTGAAAGGCTAAGCAGAGCTTCACCCTTTGATCGCTTGGGACTCCTAGAAACTCAAAATCCTCCTAGGGTTTTATTCAGAAACACTCAACATCCATCCGACCAACGTGAGGCCTTTGTCATATCAAGATCAAGCATTCGACGATCTATACGTACCGAGCAGACCTTTCAGGAGGAAAGTTCAGTGCATACGCATGGTTGGAACAACTGAGCTACTTATCATATATCTGAGGTCAAAATCCATTATGGAAAGGATCAATCCAGAGGCTCAAAGATCTATTGGGTGAAATGGAAAAAGTAAATAATCCTCTGCAGCGGAGTTTTGTTAAAGGATCCCCTTTTATTCAGGCAATTGTGGATTTTCCTACTCCATCAAAATTTAAATCTCCCGTGGTCACTCCCAAATATGACGGTAAGACTGATCCAGTTCTCCATATTGAGCAATATCAAGTTATACCTGATATTTATTCAGTCCCTGATGAAATGAGGTGTAGAGCTTTTTCTAGTACCATTACGGGTTCAGCCCAAATATGGTATAATAACTTTCCCCGAGGAAAAATTTCTACCTTCAATCAACTTGCCAAGCTATTCATTAGCAACTTCTGTTTTGGAGCTAAGCTAGTGAAAAGAGTAGCTCATATTCTAAGTGTATGGCAGTAAGTGGTGGAAAGTACCAGGGAATACATTACACATTTTAATAATGAAAAGTTGGAGGTAATTGATTATGAGGAGAAAACAACCATCACTGCTCTTATGAGTGACTTGTTTCCTGAGAAACCATATTATACTCTGGCTAAAGATCCTCCAAAAATTATGGCTGAACTCATGACAAAGGCATAAAAAATAATGATGTCGAGGAAGCTATGGCTACAAAATAAAGTCCAGCCACGAAGCCCAAGAAGAAGGAGAAAAAGGAGCAGAAGCCGAATAAAAAAGACAAGCTCAAAAAATTTAGAACCTACATTCCATTGAGTGTTAGCATTCACCATATCCTGGAAGAAATCAAGCACAATAAGGATTTACGATGGCCTGAGAAGTTAAGGGCACCTCCTAACAAGAGGTATAGATCCAAATATTGTGAAATCCATAAGGATCATAGTTATACAACGGATAATTTCATTGCTTTGAAAAATAAGATAAAATCCCTCATCCGTTGAGGAAAACTCAATAAATTTATTGATCGGTGGGATGGCAGAGAACCTAGAAGAAGTTCAAATTCTCCAAGCAAGTCTAGAGATGAAAGGAAGAGAAATCATGAAGACGATTATAAAGATGATCCAGACCTATCGAAGAACCCCAAACAACCAGAACATGAGGTAGCTATGATTAGTTTTGGTTCATTTGATTGTCATATGCTTACAGGTGATGATGCAGGGGGAGGTTATCACACTGTTGAAAGGAAAGCTTACTTGAATAAAGCTCAAACTTGATCCTATATCTAGAGGATCAATATGAATGAAGATGATCGGCCAAGGAAGGTCAACACAGACAAGTTGGTTATTGGTTTTTTAAAAAAGATCTCTCTGGGGTACTTTATCCCCAAGATGTCCCATTGGTTGTCAAATTTAGAATCTAGGATATCATCATCGCTAGAGTTTTGATTAACAATGGGATTTCAGTCAATATTATCTTTTATCCTCGATTTTAGAGTTTGGACGTGAAGCTCAGCCAACTGGAACCCTATCACAGGACATTAATAGGCTTTTCTGGTAAAAAAGTTTACCCTTTGGGACCAATCTAGCTAGAAGTCTTGATCGGCACTTGGCTAGTACGTCACATTGAGAAAATACGTTTCTTCTTGATGGATAAGAATGTTCAATCTGCCTATAATGTGATCCTCGACAGGGTAGGATTGAAGAAGTTTGAAGATGTACCGTCAACAGTCCATCAATGCTTGAAGTTTCCAACTCATTTTGGGGTAAGTGTTGTGAAATGCGACCAAAAGGTGGTTAGAGAGTGCTACTATTCATCAACCGAGCAAGAGGATATGATTGAATTCAACCAGGTGGATACTACTGAACCTAATGGTGAATATGAGGTTGAAACCTTAGATCCACTAGATTAAATAGAGTTAGTCAAGGGACAAATTGTGAAAGCAACTGAAAGCATCATTCTGGACGATGACAAATCGAAAAGGACTACGCATATCATCTTAACACTGGATTCCGTCCTTAAACGGGAGTTGATTATGTTCCTGAGGCAACAGAGAAATGTATTTGCTTGGATCCATGAGGATATGCCTAGGATCGATCCCAATTTTCTCTGTTACGAGCTCAACGTAAGCAAGGATGCCAAGTCGATTAAATAGAGACGTTGGGTTTTCAGTCCTGAAAAGAATCAAACTATCCAAGAGGAAGTAAAGAAGCTTTAAAAAGCCTGGTTTATTGAAGATGTGAAGTATCCATACTGGTTGGACAACGTTGTAATGGTAAAAAAGAAGAATGATAAATGGAGGATGTGCGTGGATTTTACTAATTTAAATAAAGCTTTAGGAAATTCGTTTTCATCTAAAGATGTTTCGTGAAACAATGGATTTGGAATTTTTTTTGAACAAATTCCTTTGGACATACATGGTGAATTAGGGTTTGCATGTTATATGGACCATGCGTCATAAATTTTGAAACATATGTAAATCCAATAGGGTCATCTTCTTTATTTAGTAGTTCAACAAAGATGATCGTATAAATTTGTGTGGATGAATTATGATCGATTATGATGTCACGCATACAATTATTATCTGACATGTCGCCCACTATTAAACCTATAATCTCATAAGCTTATGGTAAATTGTAATGGGGGGGTCATTTCGATCCCAATAATCGGACACGAATGTTTATGAAATCATCTTCTTTGAAATGATCGTGAGCCATTCGAAACACCTTTGCTAATGCGTTGTTTTCATCAAATATTTTTATAAGTCCATCAACAATGGAGTCGTCAATCTTACCCATTTCATTTGTTGAATATAGGATTAATATACGATTGGAGAGATCTGATTTTGTATCCTAGATGTATAATTGGGAAAATTTTGGACGTTTACCTTCGTTAGGGAGAAAAGATCTAATTTTATGATGATTCTGTCCTCTTATTCTATAGACATAAGATCCTTGATCGCTATTGTAAGTGTTGTCAATTTTTCCTCCTGTCGGGGTAAACGCAAACATCGAGTTGTACACACGAATGTTAACTGGAAACTTTTTAGACCCTGAGCCCCTGTTGTACGATAAAAAATCCAATAGGAAAGAAGACGTTTCCTTTGGACTGGGTAGCCTAATTTTTCCTTCTTGGCAACAGAGCGAGAATTTAGGAACAGAGGTGTTCCTATTTTTTCCTATACGTTCTTCATACCACATAATAGCATCACAAAAACTACATTATTGTGACAGAGCCCCAAAACTCCATATCAGAATCTTTCCCTAGAAGTTATCATACAAAATGGCTATAGTGTATAAGTCATCAATAAAAGAATTGAGTGTATATATTACATATATATTATTGGGTTCCTATGCCTTGCCTTTTTTGGAAACGCGGCCCCATTTACTGTTATTCGTGAAATTAGAGATCGAACATTTCTTCTTTACTTTATATTGCACATATAGTGTAACAACACACCTTAAATTAACCTTTAGTCCTTTAAATAAACAAAATTCTAAGAAAACCCCTAAATTTTCCATAAATTATCAAAATTCCCCTATAAATAGAAGTAAGATACTTTACAAATTCCTATACATATTTCACCCCAACTTTCACTCAAAGTTTGACCTAAGGACATATATTTTATAGATTTCATAAATAAAACCATTAAGTTTTCATAATTTCACAAAAGAACCTAAACGTTGATAAAAATATGCTAGAAACCTTAAAACTTATATGAAAACTACCCAAGGACCTAAACTTAAACCTAAACTTAGTTACCCTACACCTCCTGGTGACATGGTACCAGTTGGATAACTAACATAGGTTATACCATGTGGGTAACCTATGGTACCTTTATACATCCAATGGAACAATAATGGAAAATAGTGTAAAATAGCCTAAACTCCACCTCTAAACCAACCAATCAACTCCCCTTGATGAACTCTATAAATAACCCCTCTTACCTCACTCGAAATTCATCTCAGCGAAGTATAATTTCAAAGTAAACTTTTGAGAGTTTTTACATTTCTGTAATTTTATGTATGAATACTTATTTCTTGAATGTGGTTAGATTTCTACATATCTATAGAGTAGAAATGTGTGTTTACATGTGAAAGTTAGCGTGTATATGAACTGAAATAGCTCAAAAACCAGAAAACACCATTAAAGCTTGAGCTTCAATGTTGGATTCTGCTGCCTTGACTTTGAACTAGTTTCAAAGTGAGATAGGTTGAGCTTAGGCTCTCAAGAACCTTGGTGCATGTTTAATTGAACAAAGAATGAATTTTGATACCTCAAATCATGGGTTGAAGTTTTCGGCCCTGAAATTTTTAGAAAACAAATTCATAATTTTTACTCCACCAAAATCCCTCAAACCAAGTTCAATCTTCCCCGTTTTTTATATAAAATAACACCTTTATGATGATGGAATGAGAATCATAGCTTTTAATCAAATATGTTTGATCAAAATTTTACCATTTTTATAGAAATTCAATAGCTCGATTTAGCCCACCAAAATTCTTAAAACTAATATGGTTAGATTCCTCTTCAAAAATTAGGTAACTTTCATTCAGAAATCAACTTGAAAGGAATTATAAAATGTTTCAAAATTATGGTCAAAGTTTTAAAACTCTAAAGTCAAAATGTCGATAGGTTGAAGGTGATTGACCTACATGCACGCGAGTTAAGTCAAATCAGGCGCGTCACATATTTGACTGAGCATATGAGGGAGCGTCTCCAATGAAAAAAATCTGATTTTTTCTCAATATATTTATTTTTTAATTCTGAACAAATTGATATATTACATCACCCTTTTTGGATTCCATGAAAGTATTTTCTCAAAAAAGTCACTTTTAAGTTTAAAAATTAACTTTTATATTTACACATAACCCCATGTCCTACTTTTTGAATTATTTCAAAACTTCACCAACTTTTTCTATAATTACTAGAGTATAAATGGACCTACTTTGTCTTTTGTCAATAACTTTAAATCCTACTTGAATAAGGAAAAATTATTTGTTTAAAAAGTTCTAAAATTTATATTTTATACCCTCTTAGTTATTTTTACACTGAAATATCTTTCGAAATTACATCCTACTACATCTCATAAATAATGCTTTAGACCTATTTACACTTGTTATGGTCTTGGACTACCCACTCTACCAACAAATTAGCCGCACAACCAAACGAAATTCATAAAACTCAACGAAGGTGATTTAAATTTCAATATTATATCATTCTGAACTTATGTCTTTTAATTACTATTTGTTATATCACTCTGTGATAATTTTGAACTCTTAATTCAAATACGAACTCCTTTGAGTAGTTCAAATTTATGTCGTATAATTGATTCCCTTGATATTCTCAATTATTCCCAGAATCGATAAACCATTATACCCGAACTGCTAACCTCTTTACCATTCATTGTGGTATAACCCTACAACATATTTTGAATAATTGCATAAAACCCTGCAATTTATTGTCCTTATTAGTAAAACCTTAAGTATCATACCTTACGATTTAGGGCTTCGACCCTATATACCACGGTAATTGTAATTAGCGTGTAGGACTCAGATGTTGAGTGCCTAGTTTTGATTACTTGCTACATACGTATGAATGTCACTCTAGCTAAGTGTGTCAAGCTATATTTTACTATTCCCCGATTATTACGATTGCCTATTCAAGTGTATTTTATGCCTTGATCAATATTGTAACGATATGTTTACACTGTTGAATCCCTATAACCGATAATTTATAGGTTATCGTGTTATAATTTGAATGAATATCAAAGTAACTTAATACTTAATGTATCCAGTTATCTTCACCGTATTATTTATTTTCATATTAGTAGGCTTCAGTAAACCCCTGATAGTTTATGATATTTAATTTTGTTTCAAAATGTATAAATTCAATAGTCTCCTTCCATTATTTTCTAACACCTTATCATCTTCCATATCTTGTATAGAATATAAATTATTTACTTGACATGTCTGTTTAATTGTTTTTATTTCATGGACGATGAGCCTGAAGTAGACCAGTTACCGCCCGCGCCTTTGAACTTTTATTCTCTTCTACCTGAAGCCCTTATACTTTTGACTCATTTGAGTCTAGACTGTATAAGAGCTCATCTAGTTTGGAAATTGTGACAAAATAGTGTCCATCCTAGAAACCAAAGAGCTTCAGAGATTGGGTTGCTTCTTCTTCTATCTATCTTGTAATGATCCTAAGACTATAGCCATCACTCACACACTCAGAATTTGATTCTTGCATTTCATATTGCACCTCTATGTGTATTAATGTTGTGAGTGTGTTTAAATCCCTCAATTTGATTTTTAATAATTTTTTGGGAATTTTAAACCTATTTTAAACAATGTTTTATTTAATTAAAACTTGATTTAAAAAGTCTTGGGGTCAATATATAAATATGGATTGTTGTGTTTATTGGCCTAAAGTTACTCTGGGTAGAAACCGAAAGCGCTAGAGACTCTAGGGTTGGCTTTGTAATTATTTTGGGACGCGCGTTTATTTTCGTCCACAGGCCAACACCTGCTGTCTTCTGATTGGCCCAAACTGTGTTTCTTTACAGAGACAAACCTTCGCGTGTTTACAGCCCTTGGATCAACCCTTATCGATGGCCTGCATGTCGCCTGAGTGAATCCCAGTGTAAACCCCTTAGCCAATCACAGCCTTTTTAATCCACCGCCTGTTGTGAGCCCTTGGATTGCAGTCAAAAGAGCTTGACTTAATCACAGCCGTTGTTTTTGAACGAGGCTCTGGAATCTTCTCCTCTTCCTATTTAAAGGCCTCTCATCTCAGCCTTCGAAAGCTTTTGCCATTTTGCAAAGTCTCAGAGAATAGAGAGAGAAGAGAGAGAGAGAGAAGAGAGAAGAGAGAAGTTAGAGAGAGAAATCAAACCCTAGTTAGAAACCCTAACTTCGTCCAAATATTTCAAAAGCCCAAACCACTTACCTCTCCAGAAAAACACCATAACCAGAAAAACACCATCCTTAGTGTTTTCTTGAGTTTATGAGAGTTCGAGTTGAGAGTTCTTGGGTTGCTGAAATCCTTGTGTTCTTAAATCTTATTTCCAACTTAGACATAGACTCAGATCTTGTTTCTGACTCAATAGAAATCATAGATCTGTAGTTTTGCATGTCACAACACACATAGTCACATTTATTTCTCACCTTGAGAATTTCGTTGTTGATTGTTTTCTGTTAAAACATTTTCTTCTTCAAAATCAACAATAGATGTTTTTCTATTTCTGTTTTTACAAAACCTAACCTGACCTAGTTAGATTCGCACTTGGAGGGTTCTCAATCTCCATAATATTTTCAAAACTGATTGAGAAAGGTCTTGACCGACTTCTTAAGCAAGATCTCCGTGGAATCTGGGTTATTCTGAAAGGTCAAATAGGTTCTTGGTTTTGTAAGAAAGAAAATTAACAATATCACTGCATATAGACTTTATATGTAATTTGTTAGGATTGTCTGTAACTAATAAGTGTGTGTGAGTGCATGCATGTGTTTTAGAACACGATTCACAAACATCTTCGCACTACAAACACTGAAAGTGTTGGCTATAAGATTTGGTGAACATAAGTCGACGTAAAGTGCTGAAACAAAGGAAGAGTTGACAATCTGAGACAACTACATCAACAAACAAGATCTGCAGAAAAGTTAAGGACGCCAGAGGGTATAATCCTGAACTTGTATAGATTTGTTTTGTGTGCATGTTAGTTAAATAGGTTGTAACTTACATATTTGTTTTAGTGATTGTTTTTGTTTTACTCCGTAGAGGGAGTCGTGGATGTTTCCTCAAGGTTGAGGTTTTACCACGTTAAAAATCCTGAGTATCAATGTTTCTACATCTTCTCATCCCTTTCTAATAGTGTGCTGAGTTTAAAACATTTTAAACTTTTACTAAAACTTGTTATCAAATCTTGTCCATATCTCGTACATAATTTTGTTAACACATCTTGTGTTCAAAATCAGTTTGATTTTAGTAAAGAGTTTCTTCAACAAACTTTCGGAGTTGCTTAAATAGTTTATTTTCATAAACGGCTTTGGCAACGTTATTTCAATTGGTATCAGAGCATTTGGTGAACTTTTTCAAAAAGATCCTGAGTTTCTGAAACTGTTTTCTCAAAATCATTATGGACGAGAAAAACGAAAGATATGGTAACTTGACCAGACCCCCAGTCTTTGATGGAACCAATTTCTCTTACTGGAAAGTAAGAATGATTGCTTTCATTCAAGGAACCCTGGGAGATGATGTCTGGGATATTATTGAAAATGGATACTCTTATCCAACTAAACCAGCCACTGATGGAAGCAATGAAAGGATTAAGAAAATATTGAGTGAGTTTACTCAAGAAGAGAAACAGGTTTCTCGAAATAATAACAAAGGCAAGAACGCTATATTTATGTCCATTAACGAACATGAGTTCAAGAGAATCTCATCCTGTACCACTTCCAAGGAAGCATGGGATACACTGATTACTGCACATGAAGGAGACTCTAGGGTAAAAGCTGCTAAGACTCAGATGTTAATTCAACAGTATAATACCTTAATCATGTCTGAATCTGAGTCTTTCGATGATTTTTATATGAACCTTACTGATATTGTCACTAAACTCCATGCCAATGGTATAACTTATGATAGACAAGAAATTGTCTCTAAAATTCTGAGATCATTACCACAGAAATTTGACAATAAAAGATATGCTATTGAGGAGATGTGTGATATTAATCTCACTCCTGAATTACTCAGTAGCAAATTAAGAACTATGGAAATGGAATTAGAGTTTAAGAAACAATTGACCCACACTCACAAGAAAAATACCAATTCCACCCTTAGCTTTTCCTCTAAGATGACTAAGCCTGAGTTAAACACCTCTAGTAATGATTCTGATGAGGACTGTGACTTAGAAAGTCTAGATAATCAGATTGCCCTAATGACGAAACAATTTAAGAAAATTGTTAAATTTAGAAACAGTATTGCAAATAAACAGGGCAAGTCTAATTATTCTACTCCTTCAAATCACAAGCCCCATGAGAAACCTCATGACAAACAGAACAAGGACAACACAAGACCTCACAGAGACCTCAAGAAAATTGAATGCTATAGATGTGGTAAACTGGGACATATTGCTCAAGACTGTAGAGTTAATTTAAATACCCAAAACAAACACTCTAGAGCCAACCTCTGCAAAACATGGGATGACTCAAGTGACTCTGAAAATGAGGAACCTGAGGCATCTGATGATTTTGATCCCTGTTTATCCTTCTTTGCGAAAATCATATATAATGATAATATGCCTATGCTTGATAGTGAGGATGAATCTAGTAATTCTAGTTCTATTGCTGTGAATCATACTTTAACTGGTTTAGATGCTTTACTTACTGAGAACACTAATACTTCTTCCTCGGGGTGTGTGAGTCAAAGGGAAATCGATACTGCTGATGTCCATGGGTGCGTGAGTTTAAGAAATGAAACCTTAGGGGTCACTTCACACACTTCACTTAGTGACTCAGACAATGATGATCTTCCAGACATCCACACTCTATATACTAAAACTCTTAAGAAAAGCACTAGACTAGAAAAGATTGTGAAAGATCTTACCAAAAAGCTAGAGGATCTAAGCCTAATGGTAAAAGTGAATGCTGAAGAGTATACTACTCAATGTATGTCTCATGAAAGTGATATCAAAGTGTTTGATGAAAAACTGAAATCTTTGACTGAAGCTAATGAAATTCTGGAGAAAAAATACAAAGGGACATTATTAGAATTGGAACAGACAAAAGAAAAGACAGCAACTGTTTTCAAAAAATTTACCAAATTTGAAAATAATTCAAACTGTTTTAATGGATTTGTTGCTGAATCTAAAACCAATTCTGATGATAGAACTGGAATAGGGTTTTGTCCCAATTTGAAGACACAAACTAAACATGTTGAACCTATCAAGTTTGTGTCAGGAGGCAAAAGACTTATTGAAACGTGTCCAGACTTTCACTCTTTAAAAACTAAGTTTGATCATCAAAACACTAACACTGGAGATGCAAGTTGCTCTAAGCATGAAAATTTACCAAAGGGAAAATATGTCTGCCCCCCTATTAGGAAAAGTGAACATGCTTTCAAACCTGTGCTACCTAGGAATAAAATTCAGCCTCAAAATTTCTCAAAACCTTTGTTTAGAGACTTTCCTAAGGAAAACCCCATTCTGAGCAATCTTTATTGCTCCTATTGTGATATATATGGTCACTCTTTCGATAATTGCTATGCTAGGAGACTGATTAAGCCTATCTACAACACTCCTATGTACCATAACTTTAACTATTCTAGGAGGAGTCGTAACAATTATGTTCTTCCCAGGCCACCAGACAAAAACTCTAACTATAGGAATAGAAAGACTAAACCTAAAAGGACATTTACTAGAAGGATTCCCAGAAACTTTTCTAAATCAAATGCTCAGGTGTGTAAATTTACCCAAAATCATGCGCAAAATATTTTTCAACAAAAATCTGCTGCTCGCAAATTTTATCAAATGAGAGCAAACAAGCGCAAACAGAAAACCAGAGCAATTTGGGTTAGAAAAGATGATCTAGTACCCCAGATGAAGTGTAATGTTGTTGTTTCTGCATTAAAAGCTGAACTTACATCTTCTGGTTGGTACTTGGATTCTGGATGTTCCAAGCATATGACAGGTGATGATACAAAACTGTTAAATAAAACCCATTTTGATGGTGGAAAAGTTGTTTTTGGTGATGGAGTATCATCCCAGATCATAGGCAAAGGAACTCTTAAAGAAAAAGGACTTCCTATTCTTGAAAATGTTCTCTTAGTTAAAGGTCTTAAGGCTAACTTGCTCAGCATTTCGCAATTTTGTGACTTAAACCATACTGTTACCTTTTCAAAGAACAATTGCAAGATTTTAAATGAAAAGGGAGAATGCATAATTACAGGAATCAGGACTCCTGACAATTGTTACACTGTCATGAGTAGTTCTGAAATCTGTAATGTTGCCAGAATGGATGACAACGAAATATGGCATAACAGAATGGGTCACATTAATTATGAAAATTTGAGT
The DNA here is from genome assembly GCA_949130495.1 of Sambucus nigra. Classification (NCBI taxonomy): domain Eukaryota; kingdom Viridiplantae; phylum Streptophyta; class Magnoliopsida; order Dipsacales; family Adoxaceae; genus Sambucus; species Sambucus nigra. The sequence goes on from OX422212.1 coordinate 133,846,244, forward strand.
AAATTGTCTTCTCAACAGATAGTTAGAGGAATACCAAAAATTAAACCTATTCATAACATTGTCTGTGGTCCCTGTCAAGAAGGAAAGATTGTTAAAGCACCCCATAAAAGAGTTAAAGATATCCTTACCTCTAATCCCTTAGAACTCATCCATATGGACCTAATGGGTCCTTCTCAAACTGTTAGTCTTTGTGGACACAGTTATATTCTAGTTATTGTTGATGACTTCACTAGGTTCACCTGGGTAGCTTTCTTAAAACAGAAATCCGACACTTTCCAAACCTTTTTAAAGATTCTTTTACGGATTGAAAATGAGAAAGACGCCCAAGTGAATAGAATTCGAAGTGATAGAGGTGGTGAATTCAAAGATACTGGTGTTATAGAATACTGTGACTATAATGGTTACAAACATGAGTTCAGTGCCCCTAAAACCCCTCAACAAAATGGTATAGTTGAGAGAAAGAATCGAACCCTTCAAGAGATGGCACGTGTCATGCTCCATGCTAAGAACCTACCTAAGTATTTTTGGGTTGAATCTATTCGTACAGCATGCCATATTATCAATAGGGTCTATCTTAGAAAGAATTCCAAACAAACTCCTTATGAACTTTGGTACAATAAAAAGCCTAATCTTAAGTACCTTAGGACCTTTGGTAGTACCTGCTATGTTTGCAAAGATAGGGAACACTTATCTAAATTTGAGAGTAGGGGAGATAAAGCCATATTCTTAGGTTATTCACCTAACAGTAGAGCTTATCGGGTATTTAATCTTCGCACTAAAACCTTAATGGAATCCATAAATGTAATTGTGAGTGACACTACTATAGAAAGCAAGACTAGGGAATTAACTATAGAAGAAGAATCGTCAAATATTTTAGAAAATGACTCTTCTGAAATAGATAATTCATTACCTATTGAGTCACCTGAAGTACCTAACTGGGTTTCTAAAGACCATCCCATTAACAATGTAGTTGGTAACCCTAGTGAACCAGTACGTACAAGATCCCAACTTAGAAATTATGCACTCTATGCATGCTTTGTTTCTCTCTTGGAACCAAAGAATGTAAATGAGGCATTGAATGACACTCACTGGATTTCTGCTATGCAGGATGAACTTTTACAATTTGTCATTCATGATGTTTGGTATCTTGTTCCACGTCCTGATCACAAAAAGGTTATTGGGACTCGCTGGATTTTCAAAAATAAAACTGATGAAAATGGGATAGTAATTAGAAATAAAGCTAGACTAGTTGCTCAAGGTTATTCCCAAATAGAAGGAATTGATTTTAACGAGACCTTTGCTCCTGTCACTCGTTTAGAATCAGTTCGTCTGCTTCTTGCTATAGCTTGTCACATGCATTTTACATTATATCAAATGGATGTTAAATCTGCATTCCTTGATGGAATACTTGCCGAGGAAACCTATGTAGAACAACCTAAAGGGTTCATTGGCCCTAATTATCCTAATCATGTATTTCGGTTGAAAAAGGCTTTATATGGTCTTAAGCAAGCTCCTAGGGCTTGGTATGAGCGCCTGTCCAGTTTTTTGCTGGATAATGGTTTCCAAAGAGGTGGAAATGACCAAACCTTATTTGTCAAACATTTTGACAAACACATTACTATCGCTCAAATCTATGTTGACGATATCATATTTGGATCTACTTCTACCTCAGAAGTAAAATCTTTTGCTGAAATCATGAGCAAGGAATTTCAGATGTCCCTTATGGGGGAGTTACAGTTCTTTCTAGGTCTCCAAGTCAAACAACAACCAGATGGCTTGTTTCTTTCGCAGACTAAGTACGCATTAGAGATAGTTAAAAAATTTGGTCTCGAGAGTGCTAAAAGTACTAAAACTCCTATGAGTACTACAGAGAAATTATCTAAAGATGAAAATGGAAAATCTGTAGACTCTACCTTATATCGTATTATGATTGGCACATTACTCTATCTGACTGCGTCGCGTCCTGATATCATGTATGCTTTTTGTGTTTGTGCACGTTATCAAAACAACCCCAAGGAGAGCCATTTAAACGCTGTTAAACGCATAATTAAATATGTTAAAGGCACTCTAAATTTAGGAATTTGGTACACGAATGACACACCCAGCACTATTATTGGGTACACTGATGCTGATTGGGCTGGGTGTACTGATGATAGTAAAAGCACTTCAGGCGCATGTTGTTATATTGGTAATAACTTGGTAGGATGGAGTAGTAAAAAACAGAACTGCACATCTCTCTCGACTGCTGAATCTGAATACATAGCCGCCGGTAGCTGTTGTGCCCAATTGTTATGGCTTAAACAAATGCTAAGTGATTATGGTATTCTAGAACCCACACTTCATCTCTATTGTGATAACCAAAGCGCGATCAATATTTCTAAGAACCCGGTTCAACACTCGCGAACTAAGCACATTAAGATAAGACATCACTTTATTCGGGAACTAGTTGAAACCAAGGAATTAGAAATTAACTATCTTCCAACTGATCTACAACTTGTAGATTTGTTTACTAAACCTCTTAATTTTAATAGATTCATCTCTTTACGTAAATCAATTGGTATGGTTTGTGTTGAATAAATATCTGCTGTTATTTTCCAAGTTTCTTCCCTTTGTCCATTTGAGACAAAATGGGGGAGAAATTTGAGTCTATTTCTGCATATACTAAAATTCTTGATCTTAGTAATTCTTTGCAGGTATTCTCCTTGTACAGTCATTCTCGTTTGTAATAATAGCATGTTGAACTGTATATAGTTGAGTTATGTAATTTTTGATTTCTAGGATTTGGGTAGATAGATCTTTTATAGGAATAGGATTTTCTTATTTGTTGTCACCCTACAAGTTTAGATGACTCAAAGGAGATTTTGTCTCATATTTCCAAAGGGGGAGATTGAAGCCCTTATACTTTTGACTCATTTGAGTCTAGACTGTATAAGAGCTCATCTAGTTTGAAAATTGTGACAAAATAGTGTCCATCCTAGAAACCAAAGAGCTTCAGAGATTGGGTTGCTTCTTCTTCTATCTATCTTGTAATGATCCTAAGACTATAGCCATCACTCACACACTCAGAATTTGATTCTTGCATTTCATATTGCACCTCTATGTGTATTAATGTTGTGAGTGTGTTTAAATCCCTCAATTTGATTTTTAATAATTTTTTGGGAATTTTAAACCTATTTTAAACAATGTTTTATTTAATTAAAACTTGATTTAAAAAGTCTTGGGGTCAATATATAAATATGGATTGTTGTGTTTATTGGCCTAAAGTTACTCTGGGTAGAAACCGAAAGCGCTAGAGACTCTAGGGTTGGCTTTGTAATTATTTTGGGACGCGCGTTTATCTTCGTCCACAGGCCAACACCTGCTGTCTTCTGATTGGCCCAAACTGTGTTTCTTTACAGAGACAAACCTTCGCGTGTTTACAGCCCTTGGATCAACCCTTATCGATGGCCTGCATGTCGCCTGAGTGAATCCCAGTGTAAACCCCTTAGCCAATCACAGCCTTTTTAATCCACCGCCTGTTGTGAGCCCTTGGATTGCAGTCAAAAGAGCTTGACTTAATCACAGCCGTTGTTTTTGAACGAGGCTCTGGAATCTTCTCCTCTTCCTATTTAAAGGCCTCTCATCTCAGCCTTCGAAAGCTTTTGCCATTTTGCAAAGTCTCAGAGAATAGAGAGAGAAGAGAGAGAGAGAGAAGAGAGAAGAGAGAAGTTAGAGAGAGAAATCAAACCCTAGTTAGAAACCCTAACTTCGTCCAAATATTTCAAAAGCCCAAACCACTTACCTCTCCAGAAAAACACCATAACCAGAAAAACACCATCCTTAGTGTTTTCTTGAGTTTATGAGAGTTCGAGTTGAGAGTTCTTGGGTTGCTGAAATCCTTGTGTTCTTAAATCTTATTTCCAACTTAGACATAGACTCAGATCTTGTTTCTGACTCAATAGAAATCATAGATCTGTAGTTTTGCATGTCACAACACACATAGTCACATTTATTTCTCATCTTGAGAATTTCGTTGTTGATTGTTTTCTGTTAAAACATTTTCTTCTTCAAAATCAACAATAGATGTTTTTCTATTTTTGTTTTTACAAAACCTAACCTGACCTAGTTAGATTCGCACTTGGAGGGTTCTCAATCTCCATAATATTTTCAAAACTGATTGAGAAAGGTCTTGACCGACTTCTTAAGCAAGATCTCCGTGGAATCTGGGTTATTCTGAAAGGTCAAATAGGTTCTTGGTTTTGTAAGAAAGAAAATTAACAATATCACTGCATATAGACTTTATATGTGATTTGTTAGGATTGTCTGTAACTAATAAGTGTGTGTGAGTGCATGCATGTGTTTTAGAACACGATTCACAAACATCTTCGCACTACAAACACTGAAAGTGTTGGCTATAAGATTTGGTGAACATAAGTCGACGTAAAGTGCTGAAACAAAGGAAGAGTTGACAATCTGAGACAACTACATCAACAAACAAGATCTGCAGAAAAGTTAAGGACGCCAGAGGGTATAATCCTGAACTTGTATAGATTTATTTTGTGTGCATGTTAGTTAAATAGGTTGTAACTTACATATTTGTTTTAGTGATTGTTTTTGTTTTACTCCGTAGAGGGAGTCGTGGATGTTTCCTCAAGGTTGAGGTTTTACCACGTTAAAAATCCTGAGTATCAATGTTTCTACATCTTCTCATCCCTTTCTAATAGTGTGCTGAGTTTAAAACATTTTAAACTTTTACTAAAACTTTTTGGCTATAAGATTTGGTGAACATAAGTCGACGTAAAGTGCTGAAACAAAGGAAGAGTTGACAATCTGAGACAACTACATCAACAAACAAGATCTGCAGAAAAGTTAAGGACGCCAGAGGGTATAATCCTGAACTTGTATAGATTTGTTTTGTGTGCATGTTAGTTAAATAGGTTGTAACTTACATATTTGTTTTAGTGATTGTTTTTGTTTTACTCCGTAGAGGGAGTCGTGGATGTTTCCTCAAGGTTGAGGTTTTACCACGTTAAAAATCCTGAGTATCAATGTTTCTACATCTTCTCATCCCTTTCTAATAGTGTGCTGAGTTTAAAACATTTTAAACTTTTACTAAAACTTGTTATCAAATCTTGTCCATATCTCGTACATAATTTTGTTAACACATCTTGTGTTCAAAATCAGTTTGATTTTAGTAAAGAGTTTCTTCAACAAACTTTCGGAGTTTCTTAAATAGTTTATTTTCATAAACGGCTTTGGCAACGTTATTTCACTACCCCTGAAAATATTCGCAGTTACGTGCATGTGGGCAGTGACAGACAAGGATGGTAGTCCCTATTGGAATATCTACACCACAACTTATCAGCTCTTATGAATTCCGAGTGTTTCTTCGACGTTTTAAATTTATGTATGGCATGAACGATTAATATTGTACTCTTTTTTATTTTTAGACTCTGATATGTAATAAGATGCTAGGCATCCCCAAAATAAAAGTCTTTTCAATTTCACTGCACTAAAAACATTGTTGTATTTCATTTTATTCTTATTTATCATCAAAACATAAAATTCGCGGACTTAACAGCATGGTATCCGAGCGTAACCCGATTTTATGCCTACACAGAACAATTATGAGGATCTTCGGGAACGTCTTATATGATTATTATTTTAAAATATTTGCCTTATTACATTTTGTTAGTCATACTATTTTGCAGTAATGAATATTTGGGATGACATCTATCTCGACATTCGTGACACGACGCACGAAGGCTTTGAGCGAGCTATCAAAGAAATGGGATATGCCAAACTGTGCCAACATATCAGAAGCATCAACCATGACTGGGCAATTGCCACTCCAAAAATTAAACACAGTTTACTCACTGGTCATCTAATAGGAGAAGCTCAGGACACTTGAAAAGCTAAAAGGTTTTTTTAAGATTCAGAATTTTTATAACAAGCAATCCACCTCGCATGGGACGTGGTACCACCCAATGAAGTTACCATGACTCCTATCGATTCCCTGATAGACTATGGATCTATTTCCCCCAATACTACAATCTTTACCCCTACTGATACCACTACTTCACCAGACTCCGCAGATGATGACTCTGATCGTTTCAAAGATGATGTTGATCCCGAATATGAGCAAGTAGTTCTCCAAATGGCTTAAACTAATCACCATAATGTGGCTATAATTAAATAAAGTTTAAGTGTGCAATTATATGACACCCTTATTCCCAAATCACCATTGTAGAATAACCTACTACTTCTTTTGTTTTTTTATTGTTGTAAAATAGAACTGACGACTATGTATTTTTTCTTTCTTTTCACGACGTTAACAATGTACTAGTGGGTATGATATGATATAAAAATGATGAGTTGTTGTCGTATCTTTACTTGTAATTTATCTATTATAATATTTTTTTATATAGGATGGTTACTACTCAAGAAACTAACAGGGTAACTCAAGAAGAACATTATATTCCACAAATGCCAAATCTAACTACCACCAATGAAGGAATCTTACGCTGTCTCCAGGAGTTAATTACACTAACCTAGCGATAACTAAATATACCTCCACCTCCTGTGAATAATGAAATTCCAGAAGAAACTCGGAGAATGAACTCCTTTGAGGAATTTCTGAGACAGAAACCCCCAGCATTTCTTGGAAAGCCCGGTGCAGTTGAAGCAGAGAAATGGATTCGCCAAACACTTAAGGTACTTGATGGAGTTAGAATTATTCCTGAACTTAGGGTAAAGTTAGATTCATTTCTCTTCGAAGGAGAAGGCGATTTTTTGTGGCAATCCATCATACAAATGTGAACGAACTAACTTGGGGATAATTTGAAGAAATATTTTAGAACAAGTACTTTTTAGAGACCGTAAGAGATCAAATGACTGTAGATTTATTAAACCGACAATAATAATAAATGATAGTGGCCCAGTATAAAGTAAAGTTTATCGAACTATCTCAATATTCCTAGGAATATGTTGAGACCGAGCCCAAAAAGCGCAAGCTTTTTTAACGAGGTTCACGCCAAACCATAAAATCCTTTATTATCCCTTTGCAGATTCGAGAATTTAACCTAATTATTGAAATATCCTCTCTTATAGAGAATAATCCCGTAGTTACTAACCCAACCCATAATCCTAATCCTTCTCAAAATCTCTATGTTATTAGTAATCAACAAGATCACCCTTACAATAAACCCAAGAATGGCAGAGCATTCAACCAAATTCAATACAATAACAACAGACCTTTTATACATTGCCATCAATGCAACTAAGTAGGACACTTGAGACCCCAATGCCCAAATATACAAATGCATCCTCCTTCACCTCCTTTACAAAATCCCACCAACAACTTTAATCGTCCGCCATAATAAAATCCCCATGAAATGAATAAGGAACCAGTTACTAAGAATCAAAGTCGGAATTCCTCCCTTCTCCTAGTGAAAAATCCAAATTACCACAGCGTGGTAGAAGGTAATCTTCCTTTTTATAATATTTCAACATATGTATTATTTGATTCTCGATCCACGCACTCTTTCATTAGTCATTTATGCATGACTAGGTTATAATTATCTTGTAGTCCGTTAGCTTATCCTTTCACTTTAGGAATGCCAACGGGAGAAATGGCTATTACCAATATAATTTGTAAATGTCACACCTTACGTTTTGGATCCAGGACTTAATTGTCCTTGATTTGATGGAATTCGATTTAATAATAGGAATGAATGTTTTATCTCCAAACTACGCTCACATTGATTGTCATACGAAGAAGGTAACATTTAAACCACATCACCAAACTTTGTTTTGTTTTCAAGGAATAAATGCCCGTCAACCCTTACGTTTTTAGATAAGTAATAAAAAGACCTCTTCCCTTTCCAATATTTTGACCCAATACAAAGATGTGTTTCTTGAAGATTTACCTGGATTAACTCCCTCTTGAGAGATTGAGTTTTTTTATCAACCTGTTACCAAATACTTCCCCTATTTCAATAGCCCCTTCCCATATGACTCATTTGGAATTAAGAGATCTTTGAATTCAAATGGACGACGTACTCAATAAAGGATTTATACACCCTAGGACATCTCATTGGGGAGCCTCCGTTTTATTTGTATGAATTGATTACCAAAAATTAAACCAAGTTACCATCAAGAATAAATACCCCTTGCCTAGGATAGGCAATTTGTTTGACCAATTTTGAGGAGTAAGGATATTTTCCCAAACTGATTTACAATGTGGTTATCACTAACTACGTGTAAAGGAGGAAGATATATCCAAAATCTCTTTTCGAATCCGCTATGGCCATTTTGAGTTTTTGGTCATGTCCTTTGGTTTAACCAATGCCCCTATTGCCTTCATGGATTTAATGCATATAATATTTTAAGATTTACTGGATCAGTTTGTGATCGTGTTCATTGATGACATTTTAATTTATTCCAAAACCCGAGTAGAACATAAAGGATATGTGTATAGTACTGGAAAATCTTCGCAAACATCAGTTGTGCGCAAAGCAAAGCAAAGAAAATGTGACTTTCTCATGAAAAAAGTGAAGTTTCTTGGACATGTAGTTACAAAAATAGGTATATAAGTAGATCCAGCCAAAATCACTGCATTACTTGAATGGACTCAACCTACCACCATCATAGAATTGTGAAGTATTCTAGGTTATTCCAGATACTATCGATATTTTGTGGAAGGATTTTCCTGAATAGACCTACCCCTGATGAAGTTAACTAGAAAGGATGTCCGATTTATATGGAACCCTGAGTGCGAATAATATTTTCTCATTTTTAAAGAAAATTTGACCACTGTCCCTGTCTTAACCATTCCCTCCAGTAATATCAGCTACGATGTTTATATCGATGCCTATTTACAAGGACTCAATTGTGTGTTGATGCAACAAGGTAAAGTAATCGATTATGGTTCTCTACAATTGAAGACTCATGAATGTATCCATCCGGTACACGATTTAGAATTTCTCGCAGTAGTGTTTTCTCTAAAGATTTGGAGATGTTACTTTTATTAAAAATAATTTTAAGTTTTCTCTAATCATAAAATTTTGAAGTACATATTCACACAGAAAGATCTTAATCTTCGACAAAGATGACGGATATAATTTTTAGAAGATTATAAATTTAAATTACTTTACCATCCCGAAAAAAGTAACCTAGTTACCGATGCCTTAAGTCACAAAGCCTAAGGAAGCCTCCATAATATGTTTGTATTTTTGGAAACTATTGGAGATTCTAATTTACAACGAGGCTCCTCTACAACTTGATTTGTTTTGCGAAACATTATCGCTCACCCCATTCTACACAAGAAAATCATTAGTCTTCATGATCAAAATGAATTTTTGCATTCCCAAAAGCATAAACTTCAAAATAACCTCTCGAAAAAAGATTGGACTTTGACACCGAGCGTGGGTTAGAATTCAAAAACCGAGTATGTGGTCCCCTCATATTTTCACTCAGAGAAGAAATCTTTCATGAAGCTCATCATTCAAAATTCATGGTTCACCTTGGTAGCACCAAAATATACTGGAATCTTAAGAAACATTATTGGTGGCCTGACCCGGCATGATGAAAGATATTATACACTTCATAGCTAAGTGTCTAACATACCAACAAGTAAAAATTAAGCACCAACATCCCAGTGGTTTACTCCAACCACTTCCTATTGTAGAATGGAAATGGGATCATATAACTATGGACTTTGTTAGAGGATTACCTCGAAAGATTCAAGGTTTCAATACGATATGGGTTATCATTGATCGTCTTAAAAAATGTGCCCATTTTCTACCATCCAGATCCACTGATTATTTTCAACGATTGAGTGAACTTTACATCATAAAAGTTGTGAGATTACCCAACGTACCTATTTCTATCATATCCGATCGCGATCCATTGACTTGAAATTCTAAGGGCTTTTGTTGAGCATAGACATAACTTTTTTGTCGAATTTGGGTTGAACATAATCTTTCTCGAATGAGGCGTATCTTTTTTATGGTCTGGGTAATGATTTCGGGTCCAAGTGAATGATTCTCTTGAGATTTATTCCAGTATAAGGGCGAATGGAAGGGTCGTCCATACAATGCTTCTTACGGGGTGGTTTGAATGCTAGTTTGATAACTATTATTGTAGGAGAATTCGATTAAGGCAAGATGATTGTTCCATGAACCAGAAAAGTCTAAGGTATAGGCTCGTAACATATCTTCTAGGGTTTTAATTACTCGTTCGGATTGTCCATTAGTTTGGGGATGAAAGGTTGTGCTTAGGTAGAGTTTGGTTCCTAAGGCTATTTGTAAGGCTTGCCAATTTTTTACGAGTATCTACCCGAAAAGGAATAATACACTTTGGAAAGAAAGGAAAGTTATCACCCTGATAAATTGGTCTCTTTAGAATTATCAAACATATTTGACCAGTAGCTTATTATCTAGAATTACCTCTCGAACTATCCAATCTTTATAACGTATTTTACGTCTTGCAATTGCAAAAATACATCCCTGATGCAAGTCATCTCATTACTTAGAAAGGTCCATTGAACCCAACCACGAAATTGAAGAAATTCCTATCTAAATTCTGGACCGACAAGAAAAGGTTTTGCGATAAAAAACCATACTACTAGTCAAGGTACTTTGGCGACATCATGGAGCTGAAGAAGCTACATGAAAACAAAAGACATAATGAGAAAATAATGCCCCGCGCTTTTCCCGGGTAATTTCGAGGATGGGATTTTTTTAGTAGGAAGAATGTAACAACACACCTTAAATTAACCTTTGGTCCTTTAAATAAACAAAGTTCTAAGCAAAGCGCTAAATTTTTCTTAAATTACTAAAATTCCCCTATAAGTAGAATTAGGATACTTTACAAATTCCTATACCTATTTAACCCCAACGTTAGCTCAAATTTTACCTAAGGTCATATATTTTATATGATTTTCATAAACAAATCCATTAAGTTTGCATAATTTCACAAAAGACCCTAATTTTTTTAAAATAAACTAAAAACCTTAAAACCTATATAAAAGCTACCTAAGGACCTAAACTTAAACCCAAAATTATTTACCCTACAACCCCTAGTGGTATGGCACCAGTTGGATAGCCATCATAAGTTGTATCATGTAGGTAATAAATGGTACCTTTTTACATCCAATGAAACAACAATGGAAACCTGTGTCAAATAGCCCAAACTCCACCTTTAAAATAACCAATCAACTCCCCTTGATGAACCCTCTAACTACCCCCTCTTACCTCAGTCAAAATCCATCCCAGCTGAGTGCAATTTCAAAGTAAACTTTTGAAAGTTTTAACATTTTTGTAATTTTATGTATGAATGCTTGTTTCTTGAATATGTTTATGTTTCTACATATCTATAGATTAGAAATATGTGTTTATATGTGAAAGTTGACATGTATATCCACTTAAATAACTCAAAAACTAGAAAACACCATTAAAGCTTGAGCTTCAATGGTGGATTTTGCTTCCATGACTTTGAACTAGTTTCAGAGTGAGGTAAGTTGAGCTTAGGTTTTCGAGAACCTAGGTGTATGTTTAATTGAACTAAGAATGACATTTGATGCCTCAAATCAAGGGTTGAAGTTTCCGGCCCTGAAAATTTCATAAAATAAATTCGTAGTTTTTACTCCACCAAAATTCCTCAAACCAAGTTCAAGCTTCCCCATTTTTTATATAGAATAACACCTTTATGATGTCAGAATGAGAATCATGGCTTTCAATCAAATATGTTTAGTCAAAATTTTACCATTTTTATCGAAATCCAATAGCTTGATTTAACCCACCAAAATTCTTAAAACCAATATGGTTAGATTCATCTTCAAAAATTAGGCAACTTTCATTCAAAAATCAACTTGAAAGGAATTCAAAAACATTTCGAAATCAAGGTAAAAGTTTGAAAACCCTAAAATCAAAATGTCGAGAGGTTGAAGGTGATAGACCTACACGCATGCGAGTATAAGTCAAATCAGGCGTATCACATATTTCACTGAGCGCGTGAGGGCGCGTCTCCATTAAAAAATTTCTAATTTTTTTCTAATATTTTTATTTTTTTAATTTTGAACAAATTGATATATTACGTCGCCCTGTTTAGATTCTGGGAAAGTGTTTTTTCAAGAAAGTCAGCTTTAAGTTTAAAATTTAACTTTAATATTATACATAACCCCCTGCCTACTTTTTCAAGTATTTCAAAACTTCGCCAAACTTTTTCTATAATTACCCGAGTATAAATGGGCCTACATTGTCTTTTATCACGAACTTTAAATCATAATAGAATAAGGGAAAAATATTTATTTAAAATTTATACTTTATATTCTCTTAGTTTTTTTTACACTGAAATTTCTTTTAAAATTACATCATACTACATCGCATAAACATTGTTTAGACCTATATGACCTAATTACACTTATTATGGTTTAAGACTACCCATTCTACCTGAAAATTATCCGCACAACCAACCGGAATTCATAAAACTCAACATTGGTGATTTTAATTTCAATATTAGACAATTTTGAGCTTATGACTTTTAACTACTGATTGCTATATCACCCTGTGATAACTTTGAACTCCTAATTCAAATACGAACTCCTTTGAGTAGTTTAAATTTATGTCGTATAATTAATTGCCTCGATATTCTCGATTATTCTCTGAACCGATAAACCATTATACTCGAATCGCTAACCTCTTACCCTTTATTGTGTATAACCCTGCAACCTATTTTGAATAATTGCATATAACCATGCAATTTATTGTCTTTATCAGTAAAACCCCAAGTACACCTTACAATTCAGGGATTAGACCCCGATATACCATGGTAATTCTAAATGGCCTGTAGGATTCAGATGTTGAGTGCCTAGTTTTCATTACTTGCGACATACGTATGAGTGCCACTCTAGCTAAGTGTGTCGTTCTATATTTTACTATTCCCCGATTATTGGAATTGCCTGTTCAAGTGTATTTTATGCCTTAAGCGATATTGTAATTGCATGTCTACGCTGTTGAAGCCCTATAATCGATAATTTATCAGTTATCATGTTATAATTTAAACCAATATCACAGTAACATGATACTCAGCGTATTCGGTTATCTTCACCATACTATTTATTTACATATCAGTAGGCTTCAGTATATTCCTGATAGTCTTATGATATTTCATTTTGTTTCAAGAGGTATAAATTTAATAATTTCCTTCCATTATTTTCTAACACTTTATCATCTTCCATATCTTTTATAGAATATAAATTTTTTACTTAGCATTTTACTTAATTATTTTTATTCCAGATGGAGGGCGAGTTTGATGAAGACTAGTTATCGCTCGAGCCTTTGAACTTTTATTCTCTTCTACCCCCGAAAATATTCACAGTTACTTACATGTGGGTAGTGGTCAACAAATAAGGATGGTAGTTCTCGTTGGAATATTTACACGGCAAATTATCAGCTCTTATGAATTTCGAGTGTTTCTTCGACGTTTTCAATTTATGTATGGCATGAACGATTAATATTGTACTCTCTTTTATTTTCAGACTCCAATATGTAATAAGTTGTTAGGCATCCCCATGATAAAAGTCTTTTAAATTCCGTTGCACTAAAACCTTTGTTGTATTTATTTTATCCTTATTTATCATCAAAACATAAAATTCGAGGATGCGATATATAGACAAAGTCAGTGTTATGTTTTCATCCTAAGTATAAATATAATAATTATGCATACATTTCAATACATACCTTTTTATGGGAAGGAAAGTTTGTTTGAGTAATTTTTCCTTTGTCCTTCGATGATGGGGTATTTTCCTTTGCGAGGACACGATTTGACCACTCTAATGTATATCCACAATAATTTCCATGAGGATGTATGTGAATACAGTCTTTATTCATTGTGCTCGTCGACGATGGATTAATTTTTGGTTGCATAGAGAAGAATGGGAACGATTCCTGATGGGTGTTGTGACGGTGTCATCCATATTTACTATCTTATAGAAGATATGGTTAGGTTATTTTGAGAAAAATACGAATTAACTCTTGTAGAAGCGGATGGTTGTCCTCTTAAGGCGTTACCAAATGAAGAACGTAGCATCATTCTACGCATCCTAGCTTGTCTACATCTTTCGCTGTAATCCATTTAAATATGAAAATATAGTATAAGTAAATATGATCTTAAAAGAAGTTATAGAATATTACTATCTTAATATTAAGAATTTCTATATAGTTTTTGATGATTTCAATATCCCAAAAAACCTATAAGTTTATATTAAAAATTGGTCTAATCTATTCGTTTTACCCTAACTTTGATACAACTAACTCGTATTAACCCCGTTCAATTTGGAAAATTGGTTACTCCCTTCCAGTCAAACAATTACATTTATAACCTCGTGTTTTACAATATTTTCCAAACGAAGACTGAATATTTGAAACACTACACCTATACCCTCCACAAAAAAAAAACATTGGGTTAGAAAATAAATGCAGTCGCAACTCTTTTAATTTTATCAATGACACCTATGGATTTTTGTTTACTTACAGTCCTATCCTCAATAAAGTTTAATAATATCTTGCTTTGTCAAACACTCGTTTTTTAAGAGTTAACAACATAGGCCAACACTTTAGAAACCAGAATAAGGACAACTATATTAAAATATTATGACATTTTCCTAAGGACGTATCACATATATCTATAGATATTGTTTAATTAAATTTTCAAAAATTACTTATGTTTTTGAATGGATGTAAATCCATTAAGACTTTGTATTATGCAAATAAAATTATGTAAATACTTTAAGATAACAATGTTATTGCTCATCGGGGGTGTAAAGTGATAAGTGAAGTTTTCTACGAATCTAACATGACATAATAGTCCACTCAAAAATGTTGATGTCAATATAATGATCCAATGACTTAGGGATACATAACAATTTATAGATATGCCTTAAATTTATCAACTGAGCTCAGGATTGTAAAATGTTGATGTCAATCCTAATGATCCAGTGACTTAGGGATACACAATAATTTATAGTATGCCTTCAATTTATCAACTAAGATCAGGATTGATAGCAGAATTTTGAATTGTCTATACCTAGATAAAAACCAAACAAACCCCTATATTATATTATTCATGATCTCAATTCATTTATGTATCTAAAAGGGAAAATGGTATGCAATGAATATGTTTAAGTTCCAACTTATATGAGCAATCCCAAGCCCAGGCAAACAAATTCAGAGAGTGTGAGAAATGACATTGCTCAAATTATACAGATATTGGCAGTGTCCTATCCTAGACCAGACGAAACGAATCCCAATACTACTCGTTACTTGATGAATGGTAATAGTTCTAAAATCAAATCAATGGTTTATCAAAATGATAATTTTTTAATAACATAATAGAAGAATGTGAATTTTCAATTGATAAGAGCAATTACAATCCTAAGCAAACAAAGGCATACACTGAGACAAATAATACTAATCTAATAAAGCAAATATCAGGTGGCATTATTCATGTGGCATGATTAATGCTACATTAATTATTCACCATAACAAACTATAAATATGATTAACTTAGAAGATTGTTTTAAGCCAATCAAGGTTATATATTATAAAGTCATTACAAAGTTACTTATTTAATAACAAATCGTCCTTATATAGGACATATGGTAAAGTTGTATCTCAATAAGATCTTCGTTATAAGTAGGAGTCATTACATCTTGAATATAAATCTCAAGAAGTATGTACAATGAACATTAAAATCTATCGAATGTGTTGGGTTGTCATTCAATAAGGATTTATCGAATGTCTCATGCTTCTCTTTTATTTTGGACAGTTAATAAAATTTGTTGACGTCGTGCTCAAATCCCTTGAATGTGGCATGATGAATGCTATAGTAATTATTCACCATAAAAAACTATAAATGTGCTCAACTTAGCAAACTTCTTTAAGCTAATCAAGGTTATATAATATAAAGTCATTACAAACTTTCTCATTTAATAGCATATCGACCTTATATAGGACAGTTGCTAAAGTTGTATCTCAATAAGATCTTTGTGATAAGTAGGAGCCGTTAGGTCCTGAATATAAAGCTCAAGAAAGATGTACGATAAAAATAAAAAGCTACCGAGAACATTGGGTTGTCATTCAATAAGGATTTATCGAATGTCTCATGTTTTTCTTTTATTTTGAGTACTTAAAAAGATTTTTTGACATCATGCCCAAATCCCTCGATTTCCTATCTTGATGTAGTAGTGTAATTAGGGTTCACCAGGTGGTAGGTTTCTAGATGGTAAGTCTCTGTACATGTATTTTACATCCAATGAGAATAGTAGTGGGAATAAAGAACATATGGCTACCAACGATGTCACACTCTCCACCAACCATGCTAGAGTATGGAGAAGGGTGTAGTAGCCCCTGTGAAGTCTCTTAAAGTCTCTTAAATATCTTAATGTAGACCGAAGCTTTCTTGAACATCGAAGGTGTCTTTTGAGGAGTTTGGCTCCCTTTCAAGAGCTTAAGAGGCTAAGCCAAGGCTTGTGCTGCTTGGTCAAACACTGTAATGCCTTTAGGAAAATCCTTACACAAGTCTAAGGCATTACATTGAGTGTGGAATATCTTTTTTCCGACCTTGGAATCTAGTGGACAGCCTTTATGGTTTAAAAGTTTAAAAGTTTTCTGAGGAGCCTTAATTAGTTTAGCTCAGGTCTCGCTGATTGAGCCAGGGTTTTTCCTTTGCGATGTGGTCCTTGGGTAATCCTTAGATAGGGGTGGCAATTCGGGCACAAACACGAAAACACGACACGACCCAACACGAAATTGCCCGAAATTAAAATGACTTGTCGTGTTCGGGCCTGCTTTTTTTGGCCCGGTAGCGGGTCGTGTCGTGTTCGTGCCAAGAAAATAACACGAAATTGGCTCGACAATGACCCGTTAGCGCCCGATAGTGGCCCTTAATAACCCGATAAGTACCCCAAAATAACACAATTTCAACCCAATTGTAGCCCAATTAGAACCCAATTGGTAACCACTTTCAATTAAAAAAATAATTAGCATCTCTAATTCCTTAAAAAAAATATTAAAAATCTAAAAAAAGAACATAATATAAAAGGGGACTTAAAAAAACAAACCCTAACAAACATCTGACAAACCACACATCAGCCGCTCCTCCCCCTTCTCTCTCTATTAGGACAGCCCCAACCAGGCCGATCCTCTCTCTCTTCCCCTCTAGACGGTGCCTCGGCAGTCCACTACCAACCCAATCCACTCACATTGTCTCTCTCTCTCGGACGCTCCCTCTACCCCTGTTGCAACGCACTCTGGTCTCCTCTCTCGGCTCCAGCCTCCACCATGGATTTATCCGAAGGTGATAGTGGGTTTAGGTTGATTACTAGTGCTTTGATTACAAGGTGATTGTTAAATTATTTGTATATATATCCGGAAGATGATTGTGGGTTTGTTAGTTGGATTGTAATTTATGATTTTTAGTTGGATTTATGATTTGGTTTTAGTAGATTGATGATAATTTGTTGGGAATGATTTTTGTTGTATTTGATTTTTGCTCTACAGATATTTCTACACATTTCTGTTCTACACATATTTCTACAGATATTTTTGTTCTGAAAATGGAGAGAGAGAATTATATGTTTGGATGAGATTTGTTATTGGGTCTTTGTTGCAAAATTCAACAACTTGTTGGCCTATGATAAATTAATCAACACTGAACAGCAAAGTTTGATGACGATTGGCGGGTTCTTTGTTTTGTAAAAATAGTAAGTTGAGAATTTTGGTTTCTAGTTTCATGATTTGTTTAGATGTGAGGAATATTAGAGGAGAATTTGGATATTGCTGAGTATTTACATAAAAAAAATAAAAATAAAAAAACACAGTAATTCATGGGTTATCGTGTCGGGTCGTGTCAATCGTGCCTAATTGACACGATTTTTTTTATCGTGCTAGTCGTGTCGGGTCGTGGTACTATCGGGTCGTGTTCGTGTTAGCAAAAAATAACACGATGTCGTGTCGTGTCGTGTCGGGTCGTGTCGGGCCAGACCCAAACACGGCCCATTAGCCCGAATTGCCACCCCTAATCTTAGAGACCTTTGTTAAGGTGATTCAAGTTCTTTACGAGGCTTAAAAATCGCGGAGGGATTGTCCAAAGTATTGGAATTCTCTTCCAAAGTCTTGGATCAAAACTCGTTTAGTAACCTCAGAGTGATTGCTCAAAGTCTTAGAATGCTCTTCCAAAGTTTTGGTATGGAAAATCAAAATAAGATCAAGACGTAACTCGAGGTGTGATTTTATACATATGATTGCATTCGTTAACCTTACGTGGTTTGGCATTGTTAAATTTTCTCTATAATCTTTTCTTTATGTACGCCTTAGATTGTATCTTCCTCACAACTTCAACATTATGGGGTGTTTGTATGTCATTTTTAGTTTATCTCTATTAAATGTTTAAACCAATTAATTTTCTTCCCCAAATTGTTAATTATCTTCAATAAAGTAATTTCTTTCATGTATAAGGATCAAACAATTATGATAAAAACATAATATTTCAGATTGGATTTACTTTGTACTCATCACACATATATAATAGGTGAAATAGTTTTCCAATTTATCCAGTTACAATATCAGAGGATATAAATTAATAATGTAATATATATATGATGTTAAGGACTTATGTTATATAAGTAATAAATATAAGTTATGATCTATTTGTAAAAATGAAGAGAAACATTAAGGAAATCACATGAGATACGGTGGAAATATGGAAATTTTATATTGATAAACTAGACATTAAATTATTGACATAACATAGTTAATTTATAGAAACTCCAAAATTCTTAGCAAAAACATTACACTTGAGTAACTTAGCTAAACAACGGATATAATCGCGTAATAGATTTAAGTAACGGATGAGGATGAGGATGAGTTTGAGTCCTCCGATGGATCTGCTTTATACGAATGATGCATCGATTGATTGGCAAATGGCTGGTTATAATCAATGAAATCCCAAACTCGGATACTCCTGGATGATTTGTGGGAGATGGAGGTTTCATTATTATTTCTCCATCCTCAGAGATAATTTCGAAAACCTCATTACACTCATCATCAGAAGTTGGGTCGAGGTCGATAAATGTTGTTGCATTTGGAATCAGAACATCATAGTTGACATCATTTTTATAGTGAAGATTCTTCATAATGGAATCATGTATGGATTCCTTAGTTTTTGCAGTGTTGGGAGATTGGATGACCGGTCTTTCACTATCGCAAGTTTGTATTATGGAGTTAGTCTCCAATGCCTTTAGGATGTCAACAACCTTCTCTAGACATTGTCACTTATGCTTGTTGTTTGATTGAGAAATCATTGCTTCAAGCTCGCATTTGTGACATTGTGAGGAAAACGTTTTAGCACGGGGGATCGGATGGTCAACATCAACAATCTTTCTCCTAGAGAACATTCTATTAGACTTAAGAATGCGTTCACGTTCATTGAGAACCATTTTTTTCTAAAATCATTTAATTGAGTTCATTAGTCAATTACTTCAAATGACGCAGGGAAATATGTAAATGACATATTTGAGGACATTTTAATAAGTATAAATAAAAATAAAAAACATTATGGGTGGTGGAATATTTCACTATTTATAAAAATACAGGATTGGGGGCGGTCGAAGATATGGAAAAACGTGTGTCAAGTAATAAATGGCTCACTCGCATTACAATACAATCGACCTAGTTGATATTAAACGAATACTAAATGTATAAATTACAAAATGTTGAAAATATATATTATGTTTGCATAAATAAATTAAAAAAAAATTAGAAATCTTGATTATGACAATTGATGAAGATTGCATATTGGCATGGATTTTTTTTTCAATTGTTTTACTTTCATATAAATAACTTATCTTTTGGAACCATACATTACAAATATAGAGTTACAAAATTTAGGTTTATATTATTTAGACCCAAATATGGTTTCCTAACTTTTCTCTTGTAAGTATAATAAATAAATGTATGGCTCCAAATGTAACACCCCGGATTTTTGAATAATTTAGAATTTATTTAATTCTGGTATTTTTTTAAATTACACATGTGCAGTAATTTAATTAAAATAAAATATTGTGTGATCATTAAATACTGATCGGAAGAGATTATGATAAATATTTATGAAATAAATTTACTAAGTGTGCATTAAATAAAATGTGATAAATTGTTATACGCACAATGAGTAATAACGACGGGACTATGTCATATCTTAACCGGGGACATGTGTAGGCTATATTAAGGTGGAGATAGGAAATTTATGTAGAGTGACTCGGATGGTGATTTCGAAGCCACGGTTGATTCCGAATAGGTCGAAATAGGCGGAATAGAGTATTTGGGTTTCAGGGGAGTTTTAGACAATAATTGACTCTTACGGGGGTATATGGCTCAAGTGGGCTTAGTCCATTACACTAATTTCTGGATTAGAGAGTTCATAACCTAATATTAGAGGTGTTAGCAGTTATTATCATTAGAATCCAGCCTTAAGAGAGAAAGGAAAGAGGCAAAGGCTAGGAGAAAGCTAGAAAGTCCAAATTAGAAGAAAATTCAAGGGGGATTCGAGCATTCAACTGTAGATTCGTCATCTACAATGGAAATAAGACCCTAAGAACATCTAGAGGCACACAATTACCTTGATTTAAATTAAATTGAGGTGATTCATGTTCATATCATAGTAATGTATAACAAAACCATTTTCGGGTGAGGGTTTGCATGTAAATGGATTTTTGGGTGAAATAAATTCCATAAATAACAGTGTAAATTGATGTATGATATTATTGAACGAATCCCATCTCATAAAGATAATATTTTGATAGATATTTATAGGTTTTATCATAAGTAATTGGGTTGGTTAATTGAAACTAGGTTAAATTGAGGTGTTCATAATTGAGACTCATAAGTATGGATTAATTTGATGATTGATGATTAAATCCTTTAAATTAAGATGATTGATGGGTACTAAAATCATATAAAATATGTCCCTTTATGATTTATATTGATTGGTATTATAGAGGATTGATTTAGAGGGTGGTTGGGATTGAAATTGGGGAAGAACATAGGTTGGAGTTCGCCAGAATCAAACTGCGTCATTTTGATTGACAAAGCGAACCGGTTCGGTCTACCTACTTGCCCAAAATATGGAATTGTAGATATTTTTGTTACAATCACGTGGGCGCCAACCTCTTATTTTTTTTTTTGCAATTAGTTATGAATTTTATACGAAAGGGTATACGAGACAAAAATCTTTAGTTGGTAATCTATGATGGATTTCATCTTAGGCATAATTATGATTCAGATGATTACAAAACCTTATGCATATTTTCCATTAGTTTATTTGAATTCACGGTTGATGATATTGAGGTTAAGTTAATGATTTATAGTACTTCTGTCGATTATGTCCACTAAGGGAAATTTCGGGTAGACGAGAGTCAGCTTGATATACTTATACGTAGGGTTTTTATGGAATAATAATACCCGGGGGTAGGAGATTGAACGGATAGAGTGATTTACGGTTTAAGCAATTAGGACTAGTTGGGAGAGTTTGATAGAATTCAATAATGAGAAACATGTTATATTATTTAAGAAAGAGGAGAATTTAATTAATTAAGAGTCGGGGAATAGACTCGGGATAAGGGGCTAGCGCTTCGGGTGATAGGCACGGATTAGCCGGATTTTGTGAGACAGTATATATGTGTGTGTGAAAATGAATAATATCTGTGTGTATGATATTTTTCTGTAGAACATACCCCTCTAGTTATATCATGGTAAGTTGTGCGTTGTGGGTGATCCTCGTGGCTAGTGAATGTAGGGTGAGTATAGTCCCCAGGTCATAGCACCGCGCATTTTATTATGTGATTTATTTTCGAGGTGAAACGATTTGGGTATGATTCTGTTTCACTCTCTAAGGACTATGATCGCCTCCACTACATTTGTGATTTTTTACCAAGTTTGGTGTGATTTAAGCCAACTTATGGTAACCAGTTAGAGTGAGCATACCTGGGGTATGATAGCATTTTAGAGAAAAGCATCCAGCATGTTAATGCTTGGAAGGATGGTGATTATATGCGACATATGTGCGCTTGTTTTTATATACTCCTATGTATATAATAATGTAGATATTTATATACGGGTAAATATATTAAGTGTGAATGTTATATATAAGGAGAGTAGAGTTATATAAATGATTAATGTTGAAATAATTAATTAAACTAATAAGTAGAATAACTTATGAATCAATGATAGAAACTACTCGTGTTAGAATAGTGTGTTAGAAATAATTGCATTAGGGTTAGTTAGATAGGGTAGCATAACTAGGCAGGTTAAGATGTATGCGCTAGGTGTGCACAATAGTTGAGAGGAGAGGGGTAATCTCATGAGAGTGCGACACCTGCTTAAATATGAAATTTTTTACTGTATATTTATTTACTAAATCTTAATTACTTGCAAAGGATTTTAAAATATTTTGGGCTCTGACCCGTATCAAATCTATTTCCAAAAACTTTCAGGTGTCCAACCACAGGGATGCCATGGATGAATATTCTTTCCAGGGACACGAAGTTGCAGATAATGTGGAGTCTTGTAGGTTACTAAGTGGTTGTTTCACTTACTACATTCTAAATTAGGTTCTCTATTTCGGTATTGGTTGGGCGTGTTTCCCCTTTTCATTCAAACTTATGTATTTCAGAGTATTTTAGTCAAATGGATTGGATGTATTGGATTTTTACTCGATGGTTTATTCGAGGACTTTATCTATTTGTCTTTGCTTTACACTTTGCATCGTGGTTTCATTTATATTGACTATTGTGTATGGGATTATTATGGTTTGGTTAATATTGTTATATGTTAAAGAAAGATAAAATTTGACACCGGCTTATTTAATTGATAGGTGGTTAGTAATTTAAAAATGTTTCCGACAGTGATGCTAAGAATGAACCAAATAAGACTCATGTTTTATTTTAGCAAAGGATTGATCACCCATGATTGAAATAGGCGGGGTGTCACAGATGGTATCAGATTAGCAAGTTCAAAGTCCTTAGGATCTATGCGGACTTACTACGTTTTCAGCGTTGCTTTTCTTTGATATAAAGCCCAATGCTTAGGACTGACAATTCATTATGCGACTTACGTTCTCCTGCTATTGAGTATAATTGATGGAATCAAATACGAGTTCTGTTGGGCTTCGTATCGAGGGCCGGTAGGGGGACTATAGGAGGAGAGGCTCGGTCGGAGCCTCAGAATATTATAGGAACGGTGACCACAGTAGAAGTCACCACTATTATTATTCGGGCAGTGGACGTCGTGATAATCGTTAAGGTGCAGTAGCGTTCACCAAGTACCACCGTACCAAATAGTGGAACGAATTCAGACTCACCCAGTGCAGTCGATAAGGGGGAAAGTCGGAGGGGCTTTTTCGAAGGGCTATCTGCAATAGTTTAGGAAAGTGAGGAAGTGTGATTGGCTCATGGAAGGAGATAATCCAAAGGCAATTGCATATGGTGGAGTGCAGTAACACTAATGATTAAAGTTTTTGGTAAAATATTTAGCTCATGTGAGTAGTGTTATAGTGATGGGAGTCAATCACGACATCCAAGGAGAGATACCATGAATATCGAGGAATTTGGGGTACGGTTTGACCACAAATACTTTCATCGGTTGTTTAAACAGGGAGGCGAAGGAAATTTCAGTACTTATTGTAGGAGGGTCAGACAATGGCTAAACATGAGGGAGAATGTGCTTATTTAGCGAACTTCATACCCGACAAGGTGGATACGGAGAATAAAAAGGGTCTTTAAGTTAATAATGGACTCATGGGTAGAATACGCCAGCATTAAGGGGGATATTCGGCTTGTATGACTGATGGTGATGTCATCAATGTCGTACTTTTGCAAGGGCAATATAAATACTTCCATTTGAAGGGAGCTAAGATATTGGAGATTTTAGTCAGCAGAGCAAGAATGAATGTAATTGGTGCTAGTGAGGCACCATAGGGGGGATACCCAACAGGAGAACAATTTAAATGATTCAGATCAATAGAATTCCTACCAAGTGATGGTGGATTCAGTCAGGGCTATCAGAGCCAACGATGTGCTCCACATAGCCAACAGAGCCAAACGAACAGTGGGGGTAGCAATTGGGGCTAAGGGTACTAGGCCCTAGAGAAGGACAATCCCGATATGACCAGTGGGGCCAGAGATAGGGGAATGACATAAAAAGGCATCTTATGTGTGGAGAGTAGGGCCACATGCATTAATCTTGTCCGGAGTGAGTTAGGGGACAAGAGAGGGCTGCCCAGTAGGGGCAACAATTATATAAGTTTTTGGTTCAATTTGGACGAGATTATTATGTCCAGGAACCATTTCAACCGCCAGTGCTATTAGAGATTGAAGGAATGAGTTTTATCGATGGGTAAATGGAATAATATTTATGTGATACGGGTGAGTCACATTATTTTGTTATCACTAGATTCGCGCGTGAGACGGGTTTAGTGGGTGTATTGTTAGTATTACCATTGTGTGTATATATTTACTGTTTGGTAGCGGGGCTCTTGTAATACGTTGTAACTTTATGTGACTTTATTTTAATTATGAAATTTGGATTAATTGATTTAAATGGAGAAAATTTAATTTATAATTAATTCGGATATAATTATAATAATTACTAGCGTGACGAGAGTTAGTATTTATCGGAGATAATTACGTTGAATATTACTTAGCGAGTAAAGTAATATATGAATACGAGAATCTTATTTTTGGCCGGGAGTGAAAAATACGACAATTGCAATACACTTAGTTGGGACACACATGTGAGTCGTGTCGGTATTACTTTATTGGGTTAAAAATATAATTTGTTTTTAAGTAACTCGGATGGCCATTTTGAGTGCGCCAGTGTATCCGAAAGGGTCGAAATAGTCAGAAAACACTACTCGAGTGTTGTTGATGTAACAAACTAGACTTGATCTAATTAATTAATCACAGATAAATATGAATAAAGAAATAAGACAAATGATTTTTAAAGTGGTTCAGCCTTATGAAAATGGCATACGTCCACTGTTTTGTATTACTGGGTGTTTTGCCTTAATCTTGATGATGATCGCAAGTGATCAATTCCCCCGTTATGGAGGGTGTTACAATGTATTTATAGCCCTTGGGATGTTAGTATGAATAGAAAATATGCCGTTATTTAATAGACATAAACATCTGTACATAATAAGAATGTTCATTGAATCTATTCTTGTCGCTTGATCTTCTTGATTAAATGCTCTGTATGTTGAGTAGCTCGATAAGCTGAGTAGCTCGGTAAATGTATATATTTTTGCCATGTAAGATGACACGTGTCTTCGTATAATTGGTCCACATCAACTGGCTAATTTTTGTATCAACAGAGGCACCCAATGTTTCACAGTTGAGGTTGACTATGAGAGTGTGGAACATTATGCCCAGAAGTTGCTCAGGCACATTTACCCAGTACTGTTAGATTACAGATTTCCAACACTTGTGACATTTAATGACTTTGAGCGCGAAATGGAAAACTCGTAAATATTTTGAATCTTTGACAGACACTTGGGTATTTGCGTCTTTTTCATCAGTTAGTTACCGAAAACGCAATCTTCTTTTCTAGTAATCATTTCTTTTCTCGCTTTTCGATGCAGAGCATTTAAAAGCGATAGAATCAAATCATATTCTATTTTTTACTTCCAGACTTTTAAATTCTTTGTTTTCTCGCTCTATCCTTGTACTGTCGTTCTTTCTGTCATCCGCCTTAGCATAATTCTTAGTTTTTTATAAGAACTTCTTCCATCTTCTTTCTTTGCTTTAGCCACCATGGTTTATCTTGTCGAATCCTTGGATAAGTTTCGGGTTGATTTTGCGATTCCCTATTGGGTTATTCTAGAGGAACCTCCTTACCCTTCTGATTTATTTTCTTTAGCTTAGGGACACTGGTTTCCCTCCATTTTTGTAGCAGAATGTGGTTTTTCTTTCTCGCCAAATCCCTTGTGTTTGGAGTTTAGCCAATATTTTGATATTGTTCGTGCAAGAGTAGCTCCAAATACATGGAGGGTAGTTAATGGCATATATAGGTTAAACCAAATACATGGAACTCACTTAGGAATTACTGAGATTATGTATTGTTACAAATGGGTTACTAGTGACACTACTTTCTATTTAAAAACTAGGTTTTCAAATAGATCTTTAGTGGTCAATCTCCCCGATGCTAACAGGGACTATTTTGATCATGGGGTTGCGATGAAAAATTGGCAACACCCCCCACTAAAAGGAAAAGATGTGTATCAAGGTCCCAGATGTCCACTTTATGGCAATGGGATAGGTTGTTTTTAATTTATTCAATTTAGCTTTGTTTATGTTTGATGAAATGCGTTACTAACATGTATTTTTATTTATTGCATTTGACAGTAAAAGGAAACCTCCAAAAGAGAGTGACATAAATATAAAAAATTTAACACTTATCTAGGGTTTGCATTAGTCCATTAATAGGGAGCACGTGAGGTTTGCTTCTTATTTTCTGAGATACAAGAACACCACTTCATCTTTTATTGCTCTTCCTCTTGCCCCTCCTGTGGTAATTGATCTTGATCAAGTACCATCATCTCGAGAAAGTGTGGAAGAATATTCTTCTAATTTGGGTACCTCTATTGTTGATTCGATGACGAAGAAGAGAAGGGTACCTGAGTTCTTTGCCAAATCTGCTCCTAGTAATGAGGGGGCAAAGAAGAAAAAGGACGACGTTCCAGCTGACGAAACTAAAAAAAAAAAAGTTGTTCTTCCTGCTAAAGATACTAGCAAGAATCCCCCTTATTGCCCTTAAAGAGGCAGCACCTTTGATTGAAGTTGTTATCCCAAAAGAGGTCGCACCTGTGATTGAAGGTGCTCCTTTAAGGAGGTTGAGGAGGGGTCTTGTTGAGAGACCTGTGGATACTATTTCCCAACCTACTGGAGTTGGGATTTCTTCCCTGAGGGCTAGTTCTCCAAGCGTCCTTACCCCTGGCTTGGCCAAGAAATTTATCAAGTCAGGGACTCTCCCTGACTGCCGAGTTGCTAAAACTCCAACTCCTCGAGATAAGGTTGTCGATGTGGTGGCTCAACTTCTTTCCTCATTAAGTGATCATTATATTTATCTTTTTAATTTTTCATTTCCATGTTCATGCTCTGATTCTTGTCTTTCTTCTTCTTACAATTTTTGGTGTACTTTGACAATATCGTGGAGAAGAATGAAGCCATAGAAGCTTCAACCTCATCTAGTGGAGTATAGGAAGCTCTTACTGGGTTGTCCAAATATTTAGGAGAGTCCCTGCAGAAGTACGAGGAGGACAAAGCTTCTTGGGAAAGCAAAATCAAATCTGTTGAGACAGCTCGATAACAAGTTGTTGAAGCGGCTAAAGATGCTGACACAACTCTACAAAAGGCGATTACAGCTCTGTTACAAGCTTTAAATGCTTCTAAAGAGGTGGAGGAGAAATTGAAAGTCGTCGTTTCCAGCAAAGTGGAAACTTATGGCAAGCTTGAAGAGACTGAACGCCGTAAGAAAGACCTTGAGGAGCAGGTGAAGTGTGCTAAGGATCTTTTAAGGGAAAAAACTTCCTCAGAGAGGGTGAAGAGGAAAGCTGCTGTGAAGAAGTCCTTTAGCTCGGGCTAAGACAAAGGATGGAATAAATCTTTAGCTGTTGTTACTTCCCCGATAGAGTATGCAAGTTTGAAATACTTTAGAGATGGATGGGTTACAGTGTTGAAGGAGTTGAGTGTTGTTGATGATTCTGAACTGTTTCAGAAACACACTCATGTCCCTCTTCCTACTGTTGAAGAATAAGAAGAAGAGAAGCTGCATCTGATGAATCTTTTATGGTAATTATAGAATAAACACCTGCTACTACCCTTCCTTAAACCTTCGAGCAAGTTCAGCAGGCTACAACTTTTATCGAGCAATGCCAACTGCCCTTCGAACAACTGACTCCTTCATCTAAACCACCTGAAGATGTTATAGGAAATAAGGAGAAGGTGTAAAGTTGTTTGGCTCTTTAACTATGATATTTTTCCCTTTTTGTTATAACTTTGATTGTACTTTCTCATCTCGTGATCAATAAAATTGACTTTATCATTTATTCTGAGTTATCTCCCTTACTTGCTCGATTCGTATTGTTATTGATCCATTTTTACTTTTCCTTGCTAGTTTATTTCTAAAATGGAACTCTTGTCAGCTCATGATACAGAACTGATGAAGAAGTGTAATGATTACTTTAAAGTTGGTCATTCATACTTCACCGAAGCTCAAATAATTGATATCCTTGGATTTGATGCATCTAAAAGGGAAATTGATGCCTACCAATATTTAAAGTGTTTGCTTGATAGAGATGTGGCCAACAATGTGGCTTACTATGAAATGGTTGAAGATCTTCAAGGAACAATCGAGGAATTTCAACTTAAACACAAGGAAACCACTGCACTTCTGCATAAAGGTTATGAGAAGAAGTGCCAGTAGTTGAGTACTGATCGGGGCTATGACAAGTTCATTTCAACCCATAAAAAGAGAGAGAGTGTGCTTAAACTTGAAGTTGAGGAGCACATAAATATTGTTAAACTATTAGAAGAGGAAAATATTGCCCTGCAAGAGGAACTGAGGCAACTAAAATTTGCTTCTTCTTCAAAAATTCTGGTTCCAGTTAATAATGAAGGCTTTTCATTTTTGGAAACTGAAAATGCTGCACTGAGAGAAGAATTAGATGCTTTGAAACAGACCTACATCTTCCTTGCGGGGTAGAACAAGAGCTGGTCGGAGCAACATTGAAGAGACTAGGACTCAACAAGCCTTAGCAAATCAAGTTGTTCAGCTGAAAGCAAAAAATCAAGCTCTGGTTGAGATGTCCCAAAAAATACAAAGTCTTACCGAACAACTTTCCAATCAGAGCTCTGCACTGGAGAGTAAAGAAAACTTGGTGAAGAAACTTCATCAGCAGCTTGAGACATTGACCTATCAGTTTCACAAGAAGTCTAGAGCGTTTTGTATGGGAGGATACAATGAAGATCTATGCCATCTCAATGCTCGGTTGAAACAATCAAATAATGAAGGATACAAACAGGGATGGCTGAACGCCTTGACTGTGATGAAGCTTGAGGAAGGAAATTCCTTATGGGACTGGTATGAGCCTGGAGTACTTGATCTGCCTAATCCTCCCTTTAAACTGGATGTCAGTTGGATTCCAGCCCGTGCCATTCCTCAGTGTTTGATCTCCAGGTATCTTGGTGATTACCATCTTTATAAAGATTTTGAGATATGTCAACCTCAACATCTGCTTGATCGACTAAGTTCGAGCAACATCAGAATGATATGAGGTATGAATTTTATCACTTCTTATTATGCTTTAAATGATCCTCTAGCTGGAATGGATTCTGTACCTGAACAAGAAGGAAAAAAAATCAATAGAATAGGAAATTTGTATATTGTTCGTAATTATTAAATAGCACATCTTCTTTTGTAATTTTCCTTTCCTTGGAAATGAATCCATTGTATGATATTTGTATTTAATGAAGAAAAGTTCATCTTTGTGCAATTTCCTTTCCTTGGAAATACGTTGTAAGATGTTTTTCTTATCATATTATCTTTTGATGAATGTATTTAAAGGGACAATTTGTCCTGTTTTATTTTAATTGCCAAGACAATCGAACTTTGCCCCATTTATTGCCTAGTTGTAGTGACTTATCACCCATGAGTGCCTAAGAAATGGAATGATTTTCATCCCATGTTCCTGCTTAGTTGTAGCAATATTATCTAGATTGCCTTGGTTACTAGGCAGTGAATGCCCCGTGAGCTAACCCATCTTCTTGCCTAGTTTTCGATGCCCCTTGAGGTCACCCATAATTAAACAGGCCTTGCCGTGTATGATTATTATGCCAACATTGTTGGTTCAGTTTATTGATGTCGACTAACCTTAGTTGGTGGTTGCTAATATGCCGACCAACCGTAGTTGGTGGTTGTTGATATGCCGACCAACCGCCCAACCATAGTTGGTGGTGTAGTGTGTAGCACGAGTACTCCTAAAAAAATTAAACAAAAAGGAATATGGGGAAAATATCATTCTTATTTATATTGAAAGAAATGGGGTACATGTGAGTTTGTATTACTAATAATATCTACGCAGGTGCTCCGCATTTCATGCATTTTTGAATTCTTCTCCCTATAAGGTTTCTATTCTGTAGGTCCCTGGTCGAACAACTAATGTAACACGATAAGGTCCATACCAGTTAGCCTCCAGCTTATTGTGCTTCTGAATCACTTTCTTGAGCACATAGTCTCCCTTCTTAAGATCACATTTCTTGACTCTTTTATTGTAGAACATGGTAGTTCTTTATTGGTAAGCAGTGTTCTGATTGCCGCATCTTCTTTCACTTCCTCGAGCATGTCCAAGTCTAATCGTCTCATCAAATTACTTACGGGAGAGTTGAAATTGAGCACCCTGTGAGTGGGTAGGCCCAGTTCAGCTGGTCTGACTGGTTCACTACCAAAGGCTAGCATGTAAGGAGATTCCCCCATTACTATTCGGGAAGTTATTCGGGTAGTCCATAATACAGAATGTAGCTCGTTAATCCAATTCCCTTTTGCATCATCCAACCGTTTCTTCAATCCGTTAAGCAGAGTCTTGTTCGTCACTTCAGTTTACCCATTACTCTGGGGATGGCCTGGTGCGGAGTGGATCTTCTGGACGTCTAACTGGTGACAATATGCAGCGAACTCCTCATTATCAAACTGGGTACCATGGTCAGTAACGAAAGCATGCGGCAGACCATATCTGCAAATAATAATCTTCCAAATAAACCGGTAGACCCTTTCATAAGCCATGTCAATAAGAGGTTCAGCTTCCACCCATTTGGTGAAATAATTAACAACGACCACCAAGTACTTGAATCGTCCTCTGGTAGTTAGCAGAGGCCCAACCAAGTCTATGCCTCACATGGCGAATGCCCAAGGGGAATTGATAGGTGTTAATAGTGCCTGGGGAGTTCTTCGTATAGTAGAAAATCGCTGACATTTATCGTATTTCTTGGCATAAGCTGTATAATCAGCGCGCATCGTTGTCCAATAATATCCCTGCATCATTATCCTTTGCAGGAGAGTCCAGCTTGCTACATAAGCACCACAAGACCCTTCGTGAATTTCTGCTATCAGATCTTTAAAATCTGATGGATGAACACATCTTTGTAGACCTGCTATCATACCTCTTCTATATAGAACTCAATTATTTAGCACGTACCGAGAAACTTTAAACCTCAGCCTCTTGGCTGCAAGTTGGTCAGTTGGTAAAATTCCTTCCTCGATATACGCCCTGATGGGATCCATCCAGGAAGGTCCCATGTCCAAAGTGATGAATCTCACCCTTAAATCTTCATCAATCCTCCGGTATGCTAATATCTCGATAGGAATCGTTCTTCGTAGCTCGGTGCGTGTAGCTAAGGCTAACTGAGCTAGTGCGTCATCTCTCGCATTCTCTAATCTTAGTATTCTGATAAATTGAACCGCTATAAAAGTGGATACAATCTCCATAGCTTTAGCGTGATACCTAGACATGAAGTCTCCCTTTGTCGCATACAACCCTAGAATCTGATTTATGATTAACTGTGAATCACTAAATATCGTAACTTGCTATGCATTCAATGTTTTGGCTAAATTAAGGCCCACAATCATAGCTTTATATTCAGCTTCATTGTTGGAAGCTTTGAATTGAAAGCGCAGAGCATATTCAACATCCAATCCATCTGGACTATTAAGAATTATTCTGGCCCTGCTGCATGTGGCACATGAAGAGCCATCAACATACAGATTCCATATAGGTATACAATTATCAAACTCTTGGTTTGACAAAGTTCCCTAATGGAATATTTGGTACTTTCTTTTATCATCTCCCAATACTGGGCTATTATCCGATGATTCTTGTTGCTTGGTGCCTGCCCCCTCCGGTAAATCTTTTGATGGAAGTTGATCGGGGATAGTCTCTGATGATCCCCTGACATCTATGAGTTGTTCTGCATTAGACCCTTATTGGTTGGAGGTATCTGGGTAAGTGAACTCCGCAATAAAATCTGCTACTGCCTGCCCTTTGAGTGAAGACCTTGGCTCATAAATAATATCGTATTCACTCAGCTCCACCGCCTAATACATCAGTCTCCCTGAATTTTTTGGCTTATGCAAAGACTGTCGGAGTGGCATATCAGTGTACACTACTATGGTGTGGGCCTGGAAATATGGTTTCATCATCCTTCTTTCCTCGATCAATGCTAATGCCAGCTTTTTCAACCTTAGATATCTAATCTCTGCTCCTCGAAATGTTTTACTTGTATAATACACCAATTTTTGCAACCCTTGTCAACACCGAACTAACTGCGCTTTCTGAAACAACCAAGTACAAGTATAACCTTTCTCCCATCACCGGCCTGGACAACAATGGTGGTGTCCCCAAATATCTATTCAACTCTTTAAATGCCTTCTCACATTCATCTTTCCACTCAAAAGTTTTTCTGAATGTCCTGAAGAATGGAATACATCTGTCCGTTGCTCATGAGACAAACTTGTTGAGAGCTGGAACACACCCCATGAGGCTTTGCACTTCCTTCTTCGTAGTTGGAGATTGTATTTCCAGCAGAGCTTTAATCTTTTCTGAATTTGCCTTAATGCCTCGCTAATTCATGATATACCCAAGGAACATGCCTTCTTGTATGCCAAACACGCATTTAGTCGGGCTCAGTTTCATCTGATATTTCTCCAGTTGGTCAAAAGTTTGGCTGAGGTCATCTATGTGGTCAATGACTTTTGGCTCTTGTTCAGTATGTCATCGATGTAAACCTCCATGTTTTTATCGATTTGCTCTACGAACACCTTATTTATCAACCGCTAGTACGTTGCACCTGCATTTTTGAGACCAAATGGCATAACATTGTAGCAGTATGTTCCCCTTGGGGTAATAAAAGAGGTGTTATCCCCGTCTTCTAGTTTCATCTTAATCTGGTTATAGCCGGAGTAAGCGTCCATAAAGCTTAATAATTCGTGCCCCGAGGTAACATCTACCAGTTGGTCTATTCGGGGCAGGGGGAAGTGATCTTTTGGGCAGGCTTTGTTGAGATTTGTGAAGTCTACGCACATTCTCCATTTATTAGTCTTCTTTTTTACCATGACTACGTTAGCTAACCATTCAGGATATTTAACATCTTCAATAAAAGAGGCCTTCTTGCAACTTCTCGACTTCCTCCTGTATAGCTTGGTTCTTCTCTGGGATGAAGACCCTTCTTAATTGTTTCACCTATTTGACCTCTTTATTAACATTGAGCTCGTAGCACAGGAAAGCTGGGTCTATCCCCGGCATATTTTTATGACTCCACGCAAAAGCTTACATTCTGTGCCTCAACAATGCCACTAACTCTAGCTTTATTGTCGGGTCCAATGAAGTGCCAATTTGAGTTGTTCATTCTGGTCGTTCGTCGTCCAGAATAACGTTCTACGTTGCTTCCATGACCTGCCCCTTCACGAGCTTTAATTAATCTCTGGGGTCCGGTGTCTTAATTTCTGGATCTTCAAACTCATCCACTTGGTAGGTGGTGGTCTTTTTCCTGGTATCCTTCAGTTCTTTTTATTTGGTAGATGAATAGTAGCATTCCCGAGCTACTTTCTGATCGCCCTTTATAAGTCCCACACCAAAGTTGGTCGAAAACTTCAAGCATTGATGTACCGTGCATGGCACGACCTCGAACTTTTTTAGGCCTACTCTTCTCATGATTATATTGTAGGCTAATTGGACATTTTTATCCATGATGAAAAAGCGTACTTTTTTTATTCTGCAAGTAGGCCAGGTACTGATAAGCATGTTCAACTTGATCGTTCCAAGTGGAAAGACTTTTTCGCCAGTGAAACCTAGGAGGGGCTTGTGATATGGATCCAACTGGGCTAGTTTCAAGTTTAAACTATCAAAGTAAGGGTAGAACATGATGTCTACCGAGCTACCATTGTCTACAAATACTCTTGAGATGACCATATCCTTCATCCTCATCTTGACCACCAAGGGGTCGTCGTGAGGATACAAAACACCTTCCAGATCATTTTTGGAAAAACCAATGACCAGTTTGTCTTTGTTCACCTTCCTCGGGTGATCCTCTTCCGCCAGATTTATTCGTTATTTATAGGAACAGGCTTGGTCCTCATTAAGGTAAGCTTTCCTTTCAGCAGTGTGATCCCCACCTCCTGCATCTCCACCTGTAATCACATTATATTCGAATGAACCAAAATGGATTGAAAATACCTCACGCTCTGGTTGCCTTAGCTTTGGGGGGAGGTCGGGGTCATCCTCCAAATCATCTTCATGGTTCCTTTTCTTATCATCTCTTGTTCAGGGAGGAGATTTAGATCTGTGCCTTGCTTTGTCGTTGGTCTTCCCATCATTCTGGCAATCAATAAACCTGCTCAACTTCCCTCGTCTAATGAGTGCCTCAATATCATTCTGGAGAGCTATGCAACGCTTGATCGTGTGGCCATGATCTCTATAGAACTCATAATATTTGGACTTATCCCTCTTATTAGGGGTTGTCCTCAATTTCTCCGGCCAATTCAGTTCTTGGATATTCTTAATCTCCTCTAGAATATGGTTTATGTCCACCTTTAAGGGAGTATAATTCCCATACTTCCTCAAGTGCTCTATCATCTTCTTTCCTTTTGATTGTTTGTTGACCCCATTATGCTTTTTATCTTTCCTCTCAGATTTACCTTCAACTTTAGTCTCTGCTTTTGTATCAGCAATCTTCTTCGCAGCCATGGCTTCTTCGACATTCATGATCTTAGCTGCTTTTGCTGTTAACTCTGCCATAGTTTTGGGGGGATCTTTGGCCAAAGTATGATACATCTTCTTTAGTAAGAGACCACTCATTAGAGCTGTAATGGTTGTTTTCTCTTTGTAATTAATTACCTCTAGTTTCTCGTTGTTAAAATGAGTGATATAATCCTTGGTGCTTTCTCCTGCTTTCTACCTCACATTCAGCAGATGTGCTACCCTCTTGACTGGTTTCGCGCCAAAATAGTATTTTCCTATAAAGAGCTCTGCGAGTTAATCAAAAGTAGCGATATGCCCCCGAGGAAGGTTGTTGTACCATATTTGAGCTGACCCCGTGATAGTTCCTGAGAATGCCCTGCACCTCATTTCATCAGGAACTGCATAGATATTGGCAGCAACTTGGTACTGCTCTATGTGGAGGACAAGATCAATTTTTTCATCATACTTCAATGTAACTACAGGAGCTTTAAACTTCGATGATGTGGGAAAATCCATAATTTCCTGTTCGAAGGGTGATCCTTTGACAAAGGTTCTTTGGAGAGGGTTTTTAGCCTTAGCCATTTCCCCTAACCTATCTTCCAACCTCTGAATGGAGCCTTTTCATACGTCATTTCCATCCTCTGATCTATTTTATCCGAGTAACAGGCCTTGCTGAATTCTCCTCTTGGGATCTTTCTGTACGAGCTACAAGGCACGATTGGGCAGAACCTTCCCTTAGATCATTTGGTCATTAAGAATTTCTCGATGCAATCCGAGGAGGATTTCTATTCCTCCTGGGGCCCAAACAATCAAAGGGGAAACTTTACTTAACATTTCTAGGGTGCTTGTTCGTTCCAGTGTTAAAGTAACATTTTCTTGAGAGTCCACGACTCTTATAGGAGATGTTCGACCAAGCTAATAGGAGGGATCACTGGACCTCTCAATATGATGCGGTTCAGTATGCCTGGACAAGGAAGTATGAGGGAGCAGAGTACGCCTGGATCTCGAAGACGACAGGTGAGTGTGTCTATAAACACTTCGTTGGCCTAACTGTGCAGGCGTTGTATTTTGAAAAGTTTGAATGAGTTATCGCATGGTATCTTGCATAGTTGTTTATCCCCTGGGTAAGCTGGCCACTATTCCAGTGAGTTCATTGACAGTTGGAGGAACAGATGGGTTGGGGGAACTCCGTCATTATTCCTATTGCTAGATTCTGGGATCTCAGCTATGTATGATGAATTTTTTAGTGAAAAACACTACGTATAGTCGATTTCCCACAAACGGCACCAATCTGTTGATGTAAAAAACTAGACTTGATCTAATTAAATAATTACAGATAAATATGAATAAATAAATAAGACAAAGGGTTTTTAAAGTGGTTCAGCATTATGAAAATGGCCCACGTCCACTATTTTGTATTACTGGGTGTTTTACCTTAATCTTGATGATGATCGCAAGTGATCAATTCCCTCGTTATGGAGGGTGTTATAATGTATTTATAGCCCTTGGGTTGTTAGTATGAATAGATAATATGTCGTTATTTAATAGACATATACATCTGTACATAATAAGAATGTTAATTGAATATGTTCTTGTCGCTTGATCTTCTTGACTAGATGCTCTGTATGTTTAGTAGCTCGGTACGCTGAGTAACTCGATAAATATATATTTTTGTCGTATAAGATGACACGTGCCTTCATATAATTGGTCCACATCAACTGACTAATTTTTGTATCAACAGGTGTTTTATTTGGATTTCGGGACATTTTAGTCCAAAACGATACCCCGGTTGGGTATTTTACCCTTTGGATATTTTTGGGAAATATTATGGACAAAAATTACTAATTAAATTAGGGATATACGTGGGTTGGAGGGGAGTTCTCAGTTTCCAACCTATGTGAGAGAGAGGGAGAGAACCAAAGAGGGAGAAGGAGAACTCAACAGGTGCTTTGGGCTAAGAATTCAAGTTCTTCCATCGAAAATCACACCAACACGTAGATCGCGAAGAGAGGATCATCCCCATACTAATTTCGTTCAATGATTCAGAAGGTCACGAAGAGGCAAGTGTTTATCTTGCTAAAATTTTTGAGCATATGTGATTCATGTTAACCTTAGTTGATGAGATAACCATGGTACTATAAATTTAAGACTGAATTGTTAATTGATTTTGAAATTGGAAGGTAAGTTTCATGTAGATTAGTAACCCTATTCTAGAAATGATAAATTTAGAAATCTTAGGTAAAAATCAGGAAATATAATAATGATTGTTAATGGTGGGCTCATTATTAAGGGACTTTTAAGGATTTGAGGAATTAGTTTAGATTCCCTATGATTATGTAAGAACTCGTCACTAAAATCATGTTAGAAAGTACCCTAGTATGATTAGGAATTAGAATTATTGATTTGAAGTTGGGATGAGATTTAGACGAATTTGGATGATGACAAGTTGGGAAAAACGAATTTTGGAAGAATATAGGAACTCTCGGAATTCTCGTTCGAAGACCTGCCCAGGTCATTCGAACGAGAATTCCAATGAGAATTCTAATGAGATTTTTAATTCTACCGAAGTGAGAACCTCGTTCGAACGAGAATCCTGAACTTCAAACGAGATTTCAGAATGCTTAATTATGGCCCGGTCAAGTTAGAATCCTTCTAGGTTAGTCTAAGTGAGGTAAATTGACCTACACTAACATCGAGTGACTTAAATTCTTAGTTAGTAATGAGATGAGAGTGTGACTACTCCAGGGATATAACATGATAACTGCCTTAAAAGGGTACTTGTTTGAGAGATAAATGGTAGGGTCGAAGCATGGTGAGTAGTAGCGACGATAGTACTACATATAAACTCTAGGATTTTGGGTTCCGAGAATACCTATTATGTATATTAAGTTGTGTGTATGCTTAATGATTGAACTATTATGTGTATAACATACCTACGCTTCTTGCTATTGAGTGGAGGTTGCGTGTCGTGGACAATCATGCCTTGAGGATCATTCGGGTGGGATATTGACTTGTACCACTAGAGCATAGAACCTAGGTACGGACTATCTATGAGAATGATAGTGATGACGGTCATATGGGTGCGTAGGTATGTACGTAGCCCATCGACTTGGGACTATGTTCGCCTCCAATATATGTGTTTTATTTTAGATGGTTGGCAGAGATTGAACCTTTAGTCCTTTATGCAATAAGCGATTTAACGTGACATGATAGCAGAGTATGCAGGCACCGCAGTTGTGTCTCAGGATGCAGTATTGTGTGTGTGTGTGTGTGTGTGTATACTTATGATGATATCTACTGTGTGAATTAAGTAGGTAGGATTAATAATACAATCCGAAATGAAGTAAGTGGCGAACACTTAATTATATTAAATTGAAGGTTCCTTTTTATGCTAAAGAGATATTGATTACATGTATTATATTGCGAGGAAAATACATGGGAACGATATTGGGCTAGGAGTAGATATTGGTCAGGAAGGACTAGTTAGTATGGGAATAGGAACTAGTAGGATTGGAAAGTATGCTAAGTGTGCACATTAGATGAGAGGTGAGCATCTCAAGTGAGTATGATAATCTAACATGAATAATGTATGTGCTAATAACTCATTTGAAGCATTTGCTGATTTTTAAAATATTTTCAACTCGGGATCTACCCGTTTTCTGCAAGTCTCTTTTTCTTGTCAAATTATTTTAGGTGCCCATCCACGGGGACACCAGGATTAGGAGTTCCATTCATTCGACGAGCTGTAGTTGCTGTGGTGGCTACATAACTTTGGTAGTAGATGCCTCTATGTCTATCATTCCTTACTTTTTAACTATTTTCATTAGTTGGGCATATCGCCCTTTTTTATTCTGATGTTTGGAGATTGTGGATTTAGTTACTTACTCTTTGCAGTTCTTGGATTTATTCAGTTGGACTATTGTATTTGACTTTTGACTAGAAGTGTTTACTCCGGTCCCTTTTATTATGTCAATTATTTCATTTCTTATGAGATTGGATTGAATGGTGAATGTTTAGTTATTTCCTTAAATGGTTTTATATTAATTGAAAAGATATAATTTTGACATCAACCTTTTTAAATATTAGGTGGTTAGTTTTAATAATAAAGTTTTTGACAGTGATGCATAATCTGAAGCAACTGGATATTCTGATTTAATTAATAAAGGACTGATCACCCGGTATTTAATTAGCCGGGGTATTATAGCTCTCTTTGGTTCCATCGGCAGGGGAGTGGGTGTGGTGACTGAGAGGATATGTTTTAGTGGATTTAATCATTTTAAAGATATGATATGCGAGTATGATGTTATCCTGGGTGTGGACTGGTTAGCGATGGTGGGAGATTATAGCAAGGCAATCATTATCGTTGTGCCAGGGAATGATGTGTTGTTTTGCAATGTCTCACTTGAAAGAGGGATGAACTTGCGTCTATATTATATTGTGGAGGAGACTTCAGAGAGTATAGTTGTCTTGTTATATTTGATCCCAATGTGTGGAGATTTTAGTGATGTGATTCAGGGTATATCGAGTTTTTTTATCGACCAGAGAGATTTAGTTCGTAATTGATTTAGCGTTGGGGACTTAGTGATAGTGTGAGCGTAGTGTTATATGACTCCTTTAGAGATGTTGGAGTTTATGATTAAACTTATACGATGGGGAACATGATTTTTAGTGTCATGATTATATAATTTGGGCCTACAGAACTCGATGACTGATAATTCTAGGTGATAGCACATCGAATGAGTTCTTTGTTTGAGTTTTGTTTGCGGGACGTTCTACGCATGAACCATAATAAACGTCGAGAATGGGGAGACGTTGTTGGATGCTAGGCAGCAGTTTTGAATGTTAATTATTGAACGTGTAGAGAGAACACTTTGAGTTGAGAGCTCTTATACTATATAAGGCCAATGTGGCAGGCAGTATTGTGTAGAAAGCACTGGGGAACTTTTGCACCACTAGTCCATAGGTGGGGCAGTCTCGGGGAGAAATAAGTCATGATTAGTGAGGAAACTGAGTACAACCTTACTGTATAACCACGCCGAGAGTAAGGGGTCGAGCTTGAAATAAGTATGTTACGTATAAGACATTAGTGATGATTGTGTAGGTGTGCACGGGATATAGGGTGTATGGCCACCCTAGTTAGTTTGATTTTCATAATCGTCCAGGACAACGAAGGACCCCACAATTTTAGAAAGTACCGCAGGTCTTACTTATTCAAATTCCTAGAGTATCTTGTGCATAAATAAGATGTTAATTTCTACTAGACAAAAAAGAGCCCAAGAAGTGCACAGTTTTGGAGTAGACGCACGGGCCATGGTTTTGGTATATCCCATATAAGGGGAGTAAGATGTGCCACATGATGTGAAATGTTGAGCAAGTGGATCGGTGTTGAATGAGACATAGTGAAGTTGTCTCCAGGTGCACCACTCATAGATGGAAAAGGTTGGTCCAAGATTATCAACTAGAATTTTGGAATAGATTGATGATTCCAGTGAGGGAATGGATACGCAGACTGATAAAGTTCATTATTGGGTTATCCAAATCACGGAGAGGTCAGGATTTACTTTGAGTTTGAGGAATTAACTGACTAAAACGGAATAATTGTTATTCATTTGGGGTGAGTTATACTATCGGGAAGTATGCCCAACATTTCATTAGAGAGAAGAAATGAACTGGCACAAGGTGCCACCCAATATTGTTGTGAGTCAGGATGAGACTCTTGAGTCCTACCTCTGATAGGAAGTGTCAGGAGGCTATGGGAATGGAGTTAGGTTTTGATCTAGACGTATCACCCGCAGGTTGATGGGTAGAAGAGAGGTGACGAGGATGTTAGAGAATGCTAGAAATGCGTATTCTGGATTTTGGGTAATTGGGGGTATTAATTACCACTGGTAGAGTTACGTGTGATACCTCATAGAAGTTTATTATCTGCGTGATGAATTCTGAGGCTTCGTACAGAGATCTTGTCATCCACCCTTTGGTTGGTTAGAGGTGAGGAATAACAAGCTTCTTGGACCCAAAGTGATTTATGGTCCGTCGACAAGGATTGAGTTAATCTACATCATTTTCGTATAGTTCAGGAACGCAGTGAAAGTATGTTGCAGTGAACTGAAGTTTGAAGTCTAACGTGAGTGGTCAGGGGTTGTTACGTGTGTCTCCTATAAAGGGAGTTACATTATTTGGCACAAAGGAAATTGGCACCTATAGAAGTGGGGCCTTTTCTAACATAGAGATAATAGAGACAATGGAGTATAGGCTCATCTTTTTGAAGCATTGTTAGCGGATTCACGATAGTTTTGCATGCCATTATCTAAGCGATGCCTTAAGCATAAGGGACTATATTGTTATGTAAGAATTTAAATGGATTGGACTTATCACTAATCTTGGGTTGTAGTGATTAGACCTTTAGTAAAATGGTACCACTGGCGTGTGTATATTGGAAACACCAAAATATTATTACGAGCTAACTTCGAATACGTTTGGATGCATTGAGTGTAAGGATCCAATGTTATTTTTAGTACCGGGCATATCCTAATTTCGAGGACAAAATTCCTTTACAGGGGGAAGTATGTAACACCTAGTATTTTTGAATAATTTAGAATTTATTTAATTATGGTATTTTTAAATTACACATGTGCAGTAATTTAATTAAAATAAAATATTATATGATTATTAAATACTGATAGGAAGAGATTATGATTAATATTTATGGAATAAATTTGCTAAGTGTGCAGTAAATAAAATATGGTAAATTATTATACGTCGTAGTGAGTAATAACGACGGGACTATGTCCTATCTCAACTAGGGATCGTGTATAGGCTATGTTAAGGTCGAGATAGAAAATTTATGCAGAGTGACTCAAATGGTGATTTCGAGTTCACGTTTGATTCCGAATGGGCCGAAATAGGCAAAATAAAGTACCCGGGTGTATTATTTGGGTTTCGATGGAGTTTTAAACTATATCGGACTCTTACGGGGGTATATGGGTCAAGTGGACTTAGCCCATTAAACTAATTTCTGGATTATAGAGTTTATGACCCAAGATTACAGGCGTTGTCATCCATTATCGTTAAAGGCAAACCCTAAGAGAGAAAGAAAATGAGGCAAAGGCTAGGAAAAAACTAGAATGGCCAAATTGGGAGAGAATTCAAAGGGAATTCGAGCATTCAATTGTAGATTCATCGTCTATAATGAAAATCAGGCCCTATGAATATCGAGAGGTA
This sequence comes from Sambucus nigra, assembly GCA_949130495.1. NCBI lineage: Eukaryota > Viridiplantae > Streptophyta > Magnoliopsida > Dipsacales > Adoxaceae > Sambucus > Sambucus nigra. The sequence goes on from OX422212.1 coordinate 133,888,283, forward strand.
AGTCATTAACTTGCTTTAAATTAAATAACTTGATTCATGTTCACATCATGGTAGGTGTAGAATAAAACCATTTTTGGGTGAGGGTTTGCATGTAAATGGGGTTTTAGGTGAAATAAATTCCATAAATAGCGGTGTAAATTGATGTATGATATTATTGAACGAATCCCATATCGTAAAGATATGATCTTGATAGATATTTATAGGTTTGATCATAGGTAATTGGGTTGGTAAATTGAAACTAGGTTAAATTTAGGTGTTCATAATTGAGACTCTTAAGTATGGATTAATTTGATGATTGAAGATTAAATCCGTTGAATTAAGATGATTTATGGGTTTTAAAATCATGTGAAAGATTCCCTTTATGATTTATATTGATTGGGTAGTATATATGAATGATTTATAGGGTGATTGGGATTGAAATTGGGGAAGAACATAGGTTGGAGTTCGCCAGAATCAAAACTGCGTTATTTTGACTGATAAAGCGAACCGGTTCACCCCTGGCTGAACCGGTTCAGTTTACTTGCTTGTCCAAAATATAAAATTGTAGATCTTTTCATTATGATCGCGTGGGCGCTGACCTTGTATTTTTATGATTTTTTTAATTAGTTATGAATTTTATACGGAAGGATGTACGAGATAAAAATCTTTAGTTGGTAATCTAAGGATGGATTTTATCTTAGGTATAATTATGATTCAGATGATTACAAAACCTTGTTGATATTTTCCATTAGTTGATATGAATTCATAGTTGATAATATTGAGGTTAAGTTAATGATTTTTAATACTTCTACCGATTATGTTCAATAAGGGAAATTTCGGGTAGACAAGAGTTAGCTCGATATACATGTACGTAGGGTATTTATGGAATAATAATACTCGGGGGTAGGAGATTGAATGGGAAGAGGGATTTCCTATTTAAGAAATTATGGTCTAGTAGAATTCAGTAATAAGAAACATGTTATATTATTTAATCAATAGGAGAATTTAATTAATTAAGAGTCAGGGAATAGAGTCAGGATAAGTGGGCTAGTGCTTCGGTTGATAGGCACGAATTAGCCGAATTTTGTGAACATATATAAGGGTATAGAGATAGTATTGGGAACACACTATATATTGACTCACTTGAGTCTACATATATAGGAGTTCCAACTAGTTTGGATATCTAGACAAAATAGGCTAGATTTTATGAGAACTCCATCTCCTCAAAGGTACAAGCTCAAGAAGAAATCCTATCCAAGAGAATCAACAAAGGGAAGTCATTTCTAACCTTAAAAACACAAATAGGACACACACTATGCATCATACATATCACCTATTTGCATTTTTGGTTCTTCAACACTTCAAGTCATTTTAAAATTAATTTAATTCAATCCAAATCATTTTATATAATTTTAAATAATTTTCAAATGATTTTTGAATAAATTAAAAAAAAAATTAAAAGTGTTGTGGGTAAAAGTTAAATTTCAGGAAGTTAATTTCCTTACTGATTGTTTGCCTGGGTAGAATCCAAAAGCGCTTAAGAATTCAGGGTAGGCCTTGTAATTATTTTCATACACGCGTTTTGCCTTAATCTCGCTCATACATGTGTTGGTAACCTATCCATTGGATTTGTGTTTTCTGTTAGACACAAAACGCGTATATATTTTCATCCCTTGGATCAACCTAATCAACGTACTGCATGTGTTGAGAGTTAATCCTCGTGAACCCAATTTAAGCCAATCACTAAACGTTTAAACCACCGATTGTGATAAACTGTTGGATTAAAGTTAATTGGTCAAGACTCTATCCCAACCATTGGTTTGAGTTCGAAGTTCTAGATCCTTCTACGTTTAGTATTTAAAGGACCCAAGCCTCAGTAGTTTGAGACTTTTGCCATTTCGTGAAAACTGAGAGAAAAGAGAGAGAAGAGAGAGGAGGGAGAAGATGTGACACCCCGCCTAATTAATCCCGGGTGATCAGTCCTAAATCAAGTTAGAAAAAGTTTATCAGTTGGTCCATTCTTAGCATCACTGTCGTCTTTTTAAATTATTAACCACATAAGTGAGAAAAGTAGACTGGTGCCAATTTTTATATTTCAATTAATTAAATAAAACTCATGCGGAACATACAACAATACACAATCACAGTTAATTAAAATAACCATCCACAAATAAAACACCTAACCGAATAAACCATCGGTCCAAATATCCAATACAAGTAAATATCAGAAAAACATCTCAACAAGTCTACTACTGATAAATGAACTATGAGCGACAAGCTCAGATAACTACTAGAGAGTCTCTACAAGAATGGAAGAAGGAGGCGTCTATCAAAACCCCGCAACATCCACATGTGCTGCAGCAAAGGATACCTGGAATAGAGTCAAGCTTGGCGCCCTTGTGGTTGGACACCTAAAAGGTTTTTAAAAGAATTTTACAGCAAGGGTTAGTAACCAAAAACATTTGAAAACATTTAACAAATGATTAACTTGCAGTAATAAATAAATATGCATGCTCTTCATATTTTAGTTAGTGTCGCACTCTCTTGAGGACTTCCCCACCCCTCCTCTAATGTGCACTACTAACGCTTTCATTTAATTTACTAGGTCCTACGCTCCTGACCCAATACTTATTTTAACCCTTGAATTTTACCTACTCTAACTGAGTATGCCTTAATTCATGATTTTTAAGTTATTATAAACGTCAAACTTAATTAAATCATTACTCCTTTTAATTTCATATAACATTCACACCTGTTATGCACATAATACATTTTTCACTATGTATTAATTATCCCATATATAATTATTTACCTAATTATATATTTAATCATATTACAGTATTCACAAACATACTGAAATAACATTTAACACAAACTTTCGACCGAGTAAGAATACTCACCAAATATAAATTTTCCCAAGTGCTATCCCACTAGGTGTATTCACGTAACCTAGTTATCCAAGTTAGATTCGCTCACTAACTTAGTTTAACATACGAATTGGAGGAGGTCATATTCCTTCCCTGAAAGTGAGATGCCCCTCACCCATATAATGGACGCTATGACCTGGGATTATACTCGCCCTACTCCTCAAGCTAGGGGATTCATCCACTGCGCGCAACCTCCCCTTATAGAACTAGAGTATACACTAATAATATTCAATCACTAATATTAATTCCCGCACTACATATATATACTATCACACTCCGTATATATATATGTAAAAAAATATATAAAATGTCCCGGCTACACCATGTACTAAATCCGTGACACAAGCCTATTTAAAATTCAGAGTTATGGTCCAACCCTAATTATTAATTAATTTGCACATTAATTGATTAAATCACCTTTGGTGTCTCCCCCACCATAAAATTGGACTTACTCTCGTAGTCCGAAATAACCACACCCGAGTCTAAATTCCCGACTCCCGAATTTTTAATCATGACGTGACACCCAAAAATCACTCAAATCCTAATTAACTTTACTCATGATTAATTAGGTTTAAACTCGTGTATTAATTTCTCAATAATTAATTACATAAGGATTATTATATAAATTCCCTTTTATATACATAACTGGGCAAATCTGCCAAAATCTGCCGACCTTCGATCGATCGACCCCAGACCTTCGATCGATCGATCGAGCAGGTCTTCGTCTTCTTCGCGAAGACAGAATCAGCCATGGACGAAATTTCTCAAACCCTAATTTCTTCAACCAGTAACCTCAAGCCCTCTTAGCATTAATACATGTTAGAAACCTTATTAGGGACCTCCAAACTGTCCACCAACATCATTAATTCGTCCATTAACTACAATTTATGAATTTGGGGAAATATTCATCTTTAATTCCTTACCCATTTACATCCCAAATCCCTTCACCAAATTCGTTTCTAATTAACCAGATATCACCCTACCAGATATGTATCAATTTATAATATCAGATTTCTACAAAAATCCTCATTCAAATTCGTAAATCAGATTATTATTTATCAAAACCTCGTGTTTATGCCATGAACACCCAAAACGAATTTTGATCAAACACATCACATGAATATGAATTTCAAAACAGATTCAATACTGTTTCAAGTTATCCACTTGCCTTAGGTTTCGTAGTGTCTGATTCGGAGACGAATTTCCAAGGTTGAAGACGATCCTTGTTGGCTCTCTAGTGATCCCAAAGCTGCCCTTAACTGCTATTAGGGTTCCTTAATACACTTAGCCTTTTCTAAAACTCTATCACCCGTTTTATTATTCCTCCCAATTCCTTAATTTACCTAATCCCGTTTTTTTCCTAATGGGCCAAGCCCAAGTGACCCAAATGCCCCCGTGTGGGCCCGGCTATGTCTAAAACACCCCGTGACCCGTTTACTACCCCCGGGTACACTTTTTCGACTATCTCGGCCCATCCGGACTCAACCGTACACTCAGAATTGATATCCGAATTAATTTATAAAAATATTTATCCCCTCACCCCTTTAGTCTATACCGACTCCCGGTTGAGATAAGTGTATACCCTGTCATTAATACTTGAAATGACTTAAATAAATAATTACTATTCACTTAGTAAATAACTTCCCGTAAATATTAACCATTTACTCCTCGATTAATATTTAAATAAAATTTCCTTAATTAATTCAATTAAATTACGACTCACAAGTAGTTTTCAATTCCTGAATTAATTAATTAAATATTTCATGCATGAAAAATGCGGGGTGTTACAGAAGAGAGGGAAAAATAGAGAGATATTAGAAAGAGGAAACCCTAGTTTCTTCGTAAGTTTAAACCTCTGAGTGATTTATCCTAAACCAAACACCAAAACCTAAACATTCCTTACACCAGAAAATCCATTTTTGAGAGTTAGATACTTTTAGGGTTTCTATGTTTTTGGTGTTGTGTTTTCGTTTGAAGACCTCTTCAAGTTCTTGATTCTCTCAGAACGCATCTCTAAGAGAGACTTAAGTTTCGTTGTTGAAACTGAGTTTTTCTAAAAGAGAACATCACACATTTTGTTTTTTATTTCTTTTTTTAGATCTGATATTTCAGATCTATTATGTTTCAACAAATTTTGAAATAAAAACTTTTTAAGTTTCAAAGTATTTTTCAGACCTAATAAGTTTTTGTGTTTCTAGTCTTCTATTTCATATTTTATGAAAATACGTGAGTACAAAAATAAAAAGAACACAAAGAACTTGAGTTAAACATTTTCGTACAAACATAGATCTGAGAAAAGAAGTTTTATGTCAAAATATGTTGAATCAACCTTTGCATGTTAAGTCTGAAACTGTTTTAATAAAGTAGACTTATAGTCTAGTTTGGATCTCAATTGGAGGTTTACAATTTCAAAAATATTTTCAAAATAATGAAATTGTTTAAGACCTTGAACAAGGTATCCTTAAGATCCGTGGACAAATAAAAGATCAAGAAGTCTTGGCTTGAAAAATCAGATTCAGAAATAACCTATCATTTTGGAACTGTTGTAATTTGATTAGGATTGTTTGAATAATCGTGAGAGGGAGAGTAGCATATTTGCATGTAGTAGCACATCACAAACACTATCTCACACAAACACTTAGACACTGTGGTTCTGTCTGAGAATCTTAGATATTGAAAGAGTTGCTGGAATCTGAATCCAAAGAGAAGAATGTCAAGGAAAAGGCAAAGGAGCAACAAAGAAGAGATGAGTTCTAGTCAGATTACCATTTGGAGTGGAGAATCTCATGTAGGTATAATTCTGAACTTAAATTTAGGATCCTTGTGTGTTTTCTTAAGTGATGTAACTTGATTCTTTATTCTAGTGGATTTTTGTTTTGTGCCATAGAGGGCACCGTGGATGTTTCCCTTTATTTAAGGGTTTTACCACGTTAAAATTCATGTGTCTATTTCTTTTAATGTTCTTAACAGTTCTTGTGATTGGAACAGCATGGTAACTTTAGTATATGTTTATGAAAAATTAAAAAGAAGGTAACCAACTATCAAATTCAAACCATATATTCAGAAAGTCTTTTATAATACATCTTGTGTTTTTTTTTTCGAAAAGAGTTTTGCCCAAAAAGTTTATTCAGAGTTTACACAACTTATAACAGTTTGTTATTAATCTTGTAAACAAGATTTTATATATATATACAAAAATGAATAATGTATGTGTGTATGATATTTTCTGTAGAACATACCCCTCTAGTGCTATCACGGGAGGTTGCGCGATGTGGGTGATCCCCCAGGCTAGTGAATGCAAGGTGAGTATAGTCCCGAAGTCATAGCATCGCGTATTTTTTTGTGTGATTTAATTTCGAGGTGAGACAATTTGAGTATGGTTTGGTCTCACTATCGAAGGACTATGACCACCACCACCACGTTTGCATTTTTTTACCCAGTTCGGTGTGATTTAGGCCAACTTATGGTAACCGGGTTAGAGTGAGCATACCTGGGATATGATAGCATTTTAGAGAAAATCATCCAGCGGGGTAATGCTCGAAAGTATGGTGATTATACGAGACATATGTGCGCTTGTTGTTGTATACTCCTATGTATATAATAATGTAGATATTTATATACGGGTAAATACATTAAGTGTGAATGTTATATATGACAAGAGTATAGTTATATGAATGATTAATGTTGAAATAATTAATTAAACTAATGAGTAGAATAACTTATTAATCAATGATAGAAAGTATCCGAGTTAGAGTAGTGTGATAGAAAGAATTGCAACAGGGCAAGTTAGACAGGGTAGCATAACTAGGCGAGTTAAGATATATGCGTTAGGTGTGCACAATAGTTGAGAGGTGGGGGGTAATCTCATGAGAGTGCGACACCGACATAAATATGGAAAGTTGTACTGAATCTTAATTACTAGCAAATGTTTTTAAAAGGTTTAGGGATCTGACCCGTATCAAATCTATTTTCCAAAAACTTTTAGGTGTTCAGTCACAGGGATGCCATGGATGAATATTATTTTTAGGGACACGAAGTTGTAGCTAATGTGGAGGCTTGCAAGTTGCTGAGTAGCCGCTTCACTCACTGCATTCTAGATTAGATTATCTATTCTGGTAATGGTTTGGCGTGTTACCCCTTTTCATTCAAACTTATGTAATTCAGAGTATTTTACTCAAATGGATTGGATGTATTGGATTTTTAGCCGATGGTTTATTTGGGGACTATATCTGTTTATCTTTGCTTTACACTTTGCATCGTGATTTCATTTATATTGATTATTGTGTTTGGGCTTATTGTGTTGTGGTTAATATTGTTATATATTAATGAAAGATAAAATTTGACACCGGCTTATTTAATTAAAAAGTGGTTAGTAATTCAAAAATATTTTTCGACAGTGATGCTAAGAATGAACCGGATGAGACTTCTGTTTTATTTAAGTAAATGATTGATCACCCATTATTGAAATAGGCGAGGTGTCACACCAAATTCACATATATGTAATAAAATTATATTTACATATGTTTATACTTCTTGATGAAATTTATGTCTACAAATTTACTTGTTCTTCAACAATTTAATTAAATAAATGCATGACAAACACTAACACCACATACCATTTACATAAAAAAAAACTACAAAAATGGGCAAAAGGAAAAATCCATTCACACTTATATGCCAAGTAATGTATGGTTCTTACGCATTATAATACAATCGACCTATTTGATATTAATGAATACTAAATATATAAATTATAAAATGTTGAAAAGATATATTATGTTTGCATAAATAAATTGTAAAATTGTTTAGAAATATTGATTAGGACTGTAGAGGGAGGTCCACTCTTAAAGTCGATTAAAACATCGCCAACCCTTCACAAGAAAGATTAGGGATGGTTGCTCTCACAAAGTTGAAGTTTCTCTAATGATCATATAAAGAAGGTTGCTCACACAAAGACAAGTTTCTTGAGGGGTTTCCCACAAATACCAAGACTAGGAGATAAAACTTGAAAAACACAAATTATAATAGGAAGTTTGATGTACTTACATTTATCCCTATTTGTAAATATAGAGATTACTTTATAAATCTTTGAGGTTGAAATGTACCCTAGAGGGACCATGTCTGGCAGTACATGGGAGATATTACATACTCTATCGAACAAACTCATTCTGGGTATCTCGCAGGGATTTGGTTTGGAGGATTGGGTGCAAGGCAACGTTGGAAGAGACCAACCCCTTTAGGGTATTTAGGCAAAACCTTGGTTTATATACAATATGGCCTAATTGTATCTCGAGATACCATCTCTGGGAACCCATTCGAGGGTCCTCAGTCCTAAATACTTATCCAAAAGATTAAACTTTAATGTTTACACACACCACAAGTTGTTCGAACAATCATTAGTCGATCAACCTTCAATTCGATGAACTACCTTTTTGAGTGATATGACAACACATCCCCCGCAGGTTATTGTTTACCAACTCTTTGACGTCAGTATGTCTAATATTCAGGAACTCGATATAATAGCACTTAAGTGAATATATTCCTAGGATGGTAGCTCCATAGCTAACACATCACGTCCTATTACAATGTTCTCATCAAAATATAATATCTGGATCATTCAATGCAATATCTTTGACATTAAATGCACAAGATTATTAACATCAAGAGGGGTCAAACGCATTTATTATAGGAAGGTCACTCGAATGATCTTGCTCTCCTATAAATACCTCCAAAGTTATACTAATTGAGGATTGCACTTTTCTAGCCTAGAATTGCTGCAAAAATACTCCCATACAAGAGAGTTTATCGCGAGAACATTTATTGAAAGACCAACCCCATTTACTCCATTTGTGTTTAAGGTTACTACCTTGTCATTAGTGCCTTAAAGGTTCTTATGCTCACTCCCTCCGACCAAGTCAATTGTGTGATCTCCTTCATTGATTGTTTTTGCTATAGCATTTGTGTTGAAAGAATACATTTAATATAGGAGTTTTATAATATTGAATGTGCCGAGTTGAGACTTGCATTTATTGTTGTCATTGATTGTTTTAAGGCCATAATTACCATTTTGATAAGGGGTTACGCCTCCCTTGATATTAATATCATTTCGAGAACTCACCTCCTACATTTGGCGACTCCGCTGGGGAGGTATTATCTTTTGAGAGATGGCTAACGACGATGTGGCAAGGATCAATGATTTCGATGCTATACAACATGAGGAGGAAGATAATCTCACCAACTTGCTGGACAGAGAGCGAGTAGGGCGAACGGAGACTACTGTGCCCACTGTTAGTGGGACGACCGACGTAGGTTCTTCATAGATGGTAGGGCTAATGAGCTTGTTCGCTGAGTTCATCAAAACTCCGACAGCTCAGACGGTGTTTGGGGCAACAACGGGGCCCAGTTCATTCGTGGCCCCACCGGTGACTTTACAAGCTCCCTTTATCTCGGGGGGAGTGGATCAGCTAACTACCAATAATATGGCCCCTTCAATACCATATTTGAATGATCCCTCCACTGTAGGAGGAGGAACACATATCACTATTGTGCCAACTTTCCTCCCGATTGCGTGTCAGGGAAATGGCATACCTATCACGCCACCAACAGTGAACCTAGTGACGATGGTCCCTGTGCATCACAACTCAGCTCCACTTACGATGAAGGAGATAAAAAAGGATCTTTTGAAAATGATGGTGGATTCTAAGGTGGGAGGAGAAGCTTATTCGGTATACGATGATTTTCATACTCTGTATTTAGAGGAGTACAATAACGGACCCTACTCGGTGGGGTATATTCCCTCTATCTTTAAGAAGTATACAGGAAAGGGGGAATCCCAAAAATCATATTAAAAGGTTTATGGAGAACCTTGGATCCCACTGTAATAACAAGAAGCCAAGGTTGAGAGAATTTTCTAAGTCTCTAACTGAGAAGGCTTACACGTGGTACTCCCATCTGGCTCCAGGCACTGTGGACACATGGGAGGATCTTCATGTTCAGTTCGTACAGAAATTATTCTTTGTTGAAGATTAATTTACTCTTACACAACTGTCTTAATAGAAATAGAAGCCCGGTGAGGATGTAGTGACGCACATCAGGAGATTTCGTGAGCACTCTCTAGATGTGAGAGAAGAGACACAAGAAGCTAAGCTCTTGCAGGTATGTGCAAAAGGCTTATTACCTAAGTATATATATGCCATTTGATAAATGAAACTCGTGAATGTACGTTTTCTTTGTTCCTTAGATCTGCGAGGAACATTGCTTTGGTGGTGAAGCCACCACCAACACCCTCGCCAACCATGTCAAGTTTGCCATCAGATAGCTCAAGGAGAGGGCTACTTCCTCGTGTGAACTATGCCAATGATGAAGGTGGAAAGAACGAGCGAGGAAATAGTGGCCAAAGGGGAAGGGGAATCAACAAGAAGTTAAAATAAGATGACCTCCCAGAGTTGCCATGCTTAGTGGAGTGGGCTTTTGAAACCTATGATCTCATAATTAGAGATAATATGTGTTTAGCCCTTTGTGGCCGATACAACTCGCATGACTCGAGAATACAGAGAGGGATCGAAGTTTTACATGGTATATAATAGGGTGGGATATCTAACGAGTAAGTGTTTTTCTCTCAGGAAGATAATAAACATACATGTCAAGAGAGGAGATATCAAGTTGTCACAAGCTAACATCAACAACAATCCTTTGCCAACACACGGAGCAAATATGGCTAGTGCTTTTGATGAGGAGGCGGAACGGCTGATGGTGGATAATGGATTCCAGGAGGAAGACTTTGCTAATTCTTTGGAAGAGTGTTTATCCCAAATGTCGTGTTTGATGCTGGAAGATAAAATAGAAAATGAGTGGAGTTCGATCGATGATTTGAGCAGACAATTGGAGGCTTGCTCCATAAGGGGAGTAAGTTTAGTGATAACATGCGATGAATCATCATACAGAGGTATAGAGGAGGTTTAAGAGTTAAAAGAAGAGAAGGATAACCCTTGGGTGGAATGTGCTGCACTAGTAAGATCATAAAAGTTCTATACGTTTTTTGAATATTTTGGACTCGCAAAAGATTCTTGATTGGAGGTCACCTGATAAATATTGGAAATCTCTAAGAAAAACATGGCCCCAAACTTGTGATGGAAAGGGCCAATGGCCAAGCTAGTAAAGAAATTACTTTCAGATGTTACTTTTTCGGAGGCAGATCAGTTGGTTAGATATCCCCATAACAGGCCACTTTATGTGACGACGAGCGTGAATTGGTGTAGTTTTAGCCATGTCTTGATGGATAGGCGAGCATCTATCAGCATTATGCCTATGGTGTCATTCTATGCCTACAATATATTCGAGACAAGGATTGTGCAAAGTCCATTATCCATAACAGGATATGATAATCAGTCGAGCAAGTCGATAGGTTATGTGAATGTGGGGATCACAATGGGGAACACCACTTCCAATACTAAATTCCACCTTATATATTATGAGTCATCCTACTAGTTGCTTGTGGAGAGGGTATGGATGCATAATTATTGTTTGGTGCCTTACACATATCACCAGTGTGTAAAGGCCAATGTCAAAGGAAAGGAAGTAGTCATTCAAGCATCCAAGAAACCTTTCGTGAGGGAAGAAGCTCACTTGGTGGATGCAACCTTTTATACAGAGTTAGCTACAGAATCTACTGTGCTCACTCAATATACAGGGGGGAATAAGATCCCAAGTACTAGGGAAAGGGCACATGCACCTCCTCGCACGGTAGTGGCTTACGAGGAGCAAGGAAGGGTGTACGAGACAGGTAAGCCTCTCAGCTTTTCGAGACATCTTTGTGATCAAATGACGCCACGAATTGATCCAATCGAACATCAAGTCCAGGAGCAAAGTGTGCTCAGTAGAGTTTCAGCGAGGGAGTTAGAAGAGAATGCACGTAAAAGACCTCGCCAGGAGGAGAAACCATGCCAATGCAAAAGAGTGGTTTTGGCCAATGGCAAGATTATTTACAAATTCTGAAGGTGTGATCAAGCAACTAAAGGCCTGGATGATAAGGTTGACCTGGTCTAAGAATGATTTTTAGTGGACGGTTTAGGTCAATGCTTCGTGATTGACAACTTTAATATCCAAAAATTTATGAAGGAGGTTGAGGAAGAACCGGAGTGCATAAAGGATAAGCTAAGATCCCAAGTCCAAGAGCTAGAGCAGATAGACTTAACTGGTGAAGGGGACGACACGAGACCAATGTTTAACCCAAAAGACCTTGATGCCACTGCCAAAAGAATGCTGGTGGAGTTATTGAGGGAATTAGAGGATGTGTTCGCATGGAAATATATGGAGATGCCCGGGGTAGACCAAGAGGTAAGCTGCCACAGGTTGAATGTTATTCCATCAGCAATACCGATAAAGCAAGCCACTCGAACGTATAAGTCAGAGGTAGACTTGAAGATAAAGTAAGAGGTCTAGAGGTTACTCGCATGCAGGTTTTACTACCCCCATCCAACACCCCATTCGGTTGTAAAACATTGTGCCTGTAAGGAATAAGGATAAGAACTAAATCTGAATTTGTGTAGACTTTAGAGATTTGAATCGAGCCTTCTCAAAAGATGATTTCCCCTTACCATCCATTGATAGCCTCATAGACGTAACAACAGGGCACGAGATGTATAGCTTTATAGATGGCTATGTGGGAAACAACCATATTAAAATGGATCCAGAAAATACTGAGAAGACAGCCTTTCACACCCCATTAGGTAACTTTGTGTATACTGTTATGCCTTTTAGTATAAAGAATGCAGGGGGTACCTACCAAAGGACTATGATGGACATATTATATGATCTCTTTCACGAGATTGTAGAGTTTTATGTGGATGATTTGGTGATAAAGTCCAAGGTAGAGGCCACCCACTTAGCATATTTGAGGAGAGTGTTCCAGAGGTGCAGGAAGTACAAGTTAAAGATGAATCCCTTAAAGTGTGCGTTCGGAGTAGGTAGTGGCAAGTTCTTGGGATTTGTAGTGAACAGACAAGGGATGAAAATGGATCTAGATAAGCGAGAAAGTATCCTCAACATGCTAAGGTCAAATGCTGCAAAAGAGTTGAAGAGTTTTCTAGAGAAAGTTTCTTACTTGCGGAGATTCGTGCTTGGGATAGCTGAAGTCACTCACCCACTGATGGAGCTCCTGAGAGCAAATGCAAAGTTTATATGGGAGCAGTCACTCAAGGCAACTTTGGACCAGTTGAAGAAGTTATTGATATCTCCCCAAACGATGGTTCCCCCTCGAGTAAGTATTCCTTTACATCTCTACCTCATATCCACTAAAAGATCAATAGGGGCATTATTGGCTCAAGAAGTGGAGGGTGTAAAAAAACTTGTGTATTATCTAAGCCGAATGATACATGGGCCTGAGGATAGATATACAAGCATTGAGAGACATTGTTTAGCTCTAGTGTTTGTTGCTCAAAATCTTAGGCATTACATGTTAGCTTTCACGATTCACATCATACTAGATGTGACTCCATAACATTTTGCTAGTTAGAACTGTGTTAATAGGTAGGGATGCTACATGGTTCTTGATTCTTTCGGAGTATGATCTCAAGTGCGTGGTTCATAGAGCGATCAAAAGTCAAGCTTATACAGATCTGCTAGCCATATTCCCTTCAAGAATGTTCGAGCCACCTATTAAGAGCTACCTGGAGATGATCTCCAAGACAACTATCTCAAAGCAAATCTAGAAGAATGGAGCATGCAGTTTGATGTCTCTTCGGCTAAAAACACAAGAGGGACATGAGTGATTTTACGACAAGGGAAGAAGTTCGATTGTCCTTCAAGATAGATTTAAAATGTTTAAACAATGAAGCTGAATATGAGGCTTTAGTCTTGGGGCCGTTAGAGGCTCTACGAAGGGGTATAAAAGTTCTGACAATAAAAGGGGATTCTAATCTGGTGGTACAACAGGTGAATGGCGAGTATGCTCCCAAGAATATGACCTTTTCACCTTATTGAACAATTGTACAGAGGTTGCTTGGACAATTTTATAAAGTGGTACAACAGGTGAATGGCGAGTATGCTCCTAAGCACATGACCTTAGCACCTTATTGAATAATTGTACATAGGTGAGAGAGTAGCTACAGCGGAAATATTGCGACTTCTCAAATAAAATCCAATTTTAATTAAACCCAAATTTTAGTTAAACCCTAAAACATGCATCTAGATGATTTATCAAATAAAATATAGCATGGAGGATACAACAAATAATTTCAGGAAAAATCCCCCAAAGGGGCAAAACCTTTTATTTTCATTATAATATTGTAACATACAATTTCGTATTACAATGAAAATACAGTGACACAAAATTACCCTCAGGTGTCGGATTCTGTAGTCGGCGGCTGGAAATATCCCTTTCCAGGAGGGCTACAATGAAGAAGAGAAACGGCTTCTCTACAAGTTTGTCGGCTGGAATTTTCCCTTTCCAGGAGGGCAGCAATGAAGAAGAAAGACGGCTTCTCCATAAGGGTTGAACAATAACAAAATTATGTTCTAGGGTTCCAAAAGATTCACAAAAGAATTGGGATTTTTGTGTGTGAATCAAAAAGAGTCTTGGGACTCAAAAAGGTGAAGACTTAGAGTATTTAGGACTCTGAAAAATCATGTTGAAAAGTCTTAAAAAATAACTCTCCCGAAGTTGGTATAAATAAGAGGACTCGGGACATAAATTTCAGAACACGATCTGATTGAAATTATCCTCGGCGGATTGGTCCGGTCTCTTTAGGCGGATCGGTTCGGTGACATCGGATCGGTTCCTTTTTGAAGGCGGATCGATCCGGTTGGCATTGGATTGGTTTGGCTTTTTAGCTTCATCGGTTCGCTATGGATCCGGGGTACACTGGCCTCACCTCAGCAGGCGGATCGGTTCTTCTATTTTGGCCGGATCGGTCCGGTCCTCAGAAACCCGATTCCTTCGAGGAATTCTCTCCATCTTCAAAGTGCCATATCTTCTTCACCGTAGCTCGTAATGAGATGTCGTTTCTTCTAGTATCTTTGTTGCGGTAAGCTCTTCAACTTTCCAGTTGACCTATTCTCCGGACGGTGGATGTACAATTACCAAATTTCCCTTGAACTTCCATATCGTGACTTCTTTCATTGATTTGACTTCTCTTGCATACCATTAGCATATAGTCCCTAAAAGCATGGAACGTGAAGTCGTTGAGGCCGATGTGGAACACATGATGGAGATGTTGAGTGCTTGATTCCCAAAATTCGGATTGGGGCCGTCATATGTGATCGTGTAGAGACGTGCCAAATGTAACGGCGTACGACATACAAAACAGTAAGATAACGGACATGAAAAAAATGTCCTTACAAATCTCCCCCTATGTCTATGCCGGTACATACATAAAAAAATCCGAATTATCAAATACGAAATTGCCTATACAAATCTACCCTCCCATGAACCCAAAACTGGAAAAGGTACAAATGAATAGTCTTCATCGTTTGTTCTTCAAATCTTCAGGAATCTCAAATCTTTTCTCATCAGGGTGTGCAATTAGGAGATCATCAAAGTAGTACCTACACACATGAGATAAAGCAAAATACCAAGTGATATATCGAGTTTGAAATGAGATAAATCTAGATACCAATTTATGAGTAAACTCAAAATTTTAAAACTAAGCAAAATACCAAGTGACATATCGAGTTTGAAATGAGATAAATCTAGATACCAATTTATGAGCAAACTCAAAATTTCAAAACTCCCCCATAATATGATAATTCTTTCTCCCCCTTTTTATGATGTCCCCAAATAGACAACTAAGAAGAATGAATCAAATAGGCAAAATCGGGGTGTCACGGTACACAAAACAAGGCATCAATTAATATGGTATACGTGCTCTTGCAAGGAGATGCTCAGAAATAAATGCACAAACTATTTTTTATTTTTCAAATTTTTCATACAAAGATAGGATACCAATATGAACAAATATGATACAAAAATCACACCATGGATTTAGACTCAAACAACCAAGTCATGGAAACGGAATGAATGGGTGTGAACACATTCGATAGGTAAATCAACTCAATCAATCATATGTGCACGATGCATACGTGTACTCCTAACGAATGAACATCAAAGGTATCCTTAGGTGTAAAAATTTATTGAATTTAGATGACATTGTCTTATGCAAATCAACAAATCAAAGTCAAATGATTGCCACACCAATAACGTCCAAAACTATATAGCGCATTTTCAAGAATTTCAAGGACGTGCAAACCCGTTTTAATTCTCCAACCAAACTCCCTCATATATATATTCTTTTAGAGGTGTATAAACTAAATTCTCAAACTTTGGAGAATTGGAGCAAAAACCTAAATGGCCCATATTTGGCATGAATATCTTTTTATTGCCTTTCAATTTTTTCGGGCTCTTTTAACCTCTTTGGACCTCGGATAATAAAATTCCTCCATTTTTTAGGTCCTTTTTACCGGTGGCTTAGTATTCGCAAAGGCTAAAGAACCTTTCGCAGCCCTTCCCCGTTTTCAAACAAAGCACACAAACTTACAAAACGGTTTTTATATGCACAATTTCCTTATAAAAATTTATCGCGCTTGATTCGTTTTAAGGACAGGATTGAAGTGAAAACATCCAACCAACATGCGATAAGACAAGCACAATAATCAAAAAAATCCGTGCATGTGTGCATTAAAGGAAACATGAGTCAAACATGTAGGAAGTAACACTTAATTACATCTTAATGACTCCAAACATTATAAAGCACATGGATGAATTGACCTATTGCCTCAAAACACTATCAAATAGTTACATGAAAATGGAATGATGTTGTGACTCGGTCATCCTAAGTGTTCATCCATAAACGGTGTAAACAAAAAAACAAAAATCTTTTTGGATTTTTCAAAATTTTATCAAAATAAAATCTTTTTGTATTTTTCAAAAAAATTCAAAAACAAGAATTTATACAAAAAGTACAAGTCATCACACTAGTAAAAATATATCATTAAACCACAACTAGTGTATGACAAACATGCAATCACAATTAACCAAAAGATTTCACATGTGGTGAATTACGTGCAAGCAAACGGGAATCGTGGACAAATAAACCATAAGCCTTTAAATCCGATTTTCTAATCCAAATAGATGTGTAACGGAGTGTGGGGGTTTGGGGAATCGAATTTATTCTTTCATTAACCTTCCTAGGTCCATTTAAAAGCTTATAACAAAAGTGCCTAAGATGACCTTGCCTGCCGCAATGTGTGCAAGAGTAAATCGGGCGGTTTGTGTTATCTAATGGTGGCCCTCTCCTCAAATTTATCGGTTTCTCTCTCTGAATTTGCCTAGGTGGATCTCTCCTAATGATCCTAGGAGGTTCTCTCACGATGTTCCTATGGGGCGCCTTTTTAACAAACATAGGTGCTTCTTTCTTAACAATCCTAGGAGGCTCTCTCACACGTGTGGGAATGGGTTCAACATATTTTTCAAGACCAATCCAACCCCTATCTGTTTTGATCTCGATTGTGCCTAAAATCTTATCAAGTTTTTCAGACCTAGACTCCAAATCAAATTTCACTTTACTTGAATCTTTCAATTTCACCTCAAGTTCACCTATCCTAGATTCAAGTACTCGTTTGGAATCCTCAAACTCTAAAAGTTCCTTTTTCATAGTCTCCATCAACCCTCTAAGACTATATCTCTCACCCTCGACGTACTCAAGCTTCTCTTTCAAAATTTTCACATGAGTCCTAAGTTCTTTAATTAAAAAATCATTATTTTTTATGGCACACTCTTTCAATTGAGCTTTCAATTTCAAATTTTATTTCTTTGTTTTCAAAGTTTCAGCATAAAGTTCATTGAAAGCAGTTTGCAAGTCATGCTCATCTACACTTTCCTCCTCACTTTCATCCACACTCCCATCACTTTCACTATCATCACTAATCACACGGATGGGAAACTCTCGCCTAGAAGCATAAAAAACTTCTTCTTTCGAATCACAATCACTAAGGGTAGAAACATGAGAAATCGGTTTATTCAATTTCTTCTTTAAATTTGTGGTACACTCATGTAACGTGTGACCAACACCCTCACAACAAGGACACCTCTCAGATTCGTTTTCAACAGAAGATTTAAAATAAGAGTTCGTGTGAATTTTCTAATTATTTTTTTCAAAAATTTGACATTGAAGATCATCAAAACCATCAAAAGCCATTTTTGTGCAAAATCAGGATCAAAACACAATAACTTAGTGCAACAGGCTCTGATACCAATTTGAAAACGTGAGTAGACAAATTGTATCAGAGAGTAAATCCTTGAAAATCAGGATCACGCGATAAATTAGCGTAACCCGCTCTGATACCAATTTGAGAGAGTAGCTACAGCGGAAATATTGCGACTTCTCAAATAAAATCCAATTTTAATTAAACCCAAATTTTAGTTAAACCCTAAAACATGCATCTAAATGATTTATCAAATAAAATATAGCATGCAGGATACAACAAACAATTTCAGGAAAAATCCCCCAAAGGGGCAAAACCTTTTATTTTCATTATAATATTGTAACGTACAATTTCGGATGACAATGAAAATACAGTGACACAGAATTACCCTCAGGTGTCGGATTCTGTAGTCGGCGGCTGGAAATATCCCTTTCCAGGAGTGCTGCAATGAAGAAGAGAAACGGTTTCTCCACAAGTTTGTCGGCTGGAATTTTCCCTTTCCAGGAGGGCAGCAATGAAGAAGAAAGACGGCTTCTCCACAAGGGTTGAACAATAACAAAATTATGTTCTAGGGTTCCAAAAGATTCACAAAAGAATTGGGATTTTTGTGTGTGAATCAAAAAGAGTCTTGGGACTCAAAAAGGTGAAGACTTAGAGTATTTAGGACTCTGAAAAATCGTGTTGAAAAGTCTTAAAAAATAACTCTCCCGAAGTTGGTATAAATAAGAGGACTCGGGACATAAATTTCTGAACACGATCTGAACACGATCTGATTGAAGTTATCCTCGGCGGATCGGTCCGGTCTCTTCAGGCGGATCGGTTCGGTGACATCGGATCGATTCCTTTTTGAAGGCGGATCGATACGGTTGGCATCGGATCAGTTCGGCTTTTTAGCTTCATCGGTTCGCTATGGATCCGGGGTACACTGGCCTCACCTCAGCAGGCGGATCGATTCTTTTATTTTGTCCGGACCGGTCCGGTCCTCAGAAACCCGATTCCTTCGAGGAATTCTCTCCATCTTCAAAGTGCCATATCTTCTTCACCGTAGCTCGTAATGAGATGCAGTTTCTTCCAGTATCTTTGTTGCGGCAAGCTCTTCAACTTTCCAGTTGACCTATCCTCCGGACGGTGGATGTAAAATTACCAAATTGCACTTGAACTTCCATATCGTGACTTCTTTTATTGATTTGACTTCTCTTGCATACCATTAGCATATAGTCCCTAAAAGCATGGAACGTAAAGTCGTTGAGGCCGATGTGGAACACATGATGGAGATATTGAGTGCTTGATTCCCGAAATTCGAATTGGGGCCGTCATATGTGATCGTGTAGAGACGTGCCAAATGTAACGGCGTACGGCATACAAAACAGTAAGATAACGGACATGAAAAAAATGTCCTTACAATAGGTTGCTTAGTTAATTCTATAAAGTGAAGATCAAGAGACATTTAAGAATGATGAATAAACATGCATATGCTTACGCCACATTAGCCCAAAAAATTTCCTTTGACGAATAGTCGACAATTGTTCGAATCACAAAGAGAACATCACCCTTAACTATATTAGAAATATTGCCTTCTAATGATATTAATGACTGAAGGGGGAAACATGAAAAGAACTAGAAACGGGGCAAGGGCCACTAACGTTGGTCGAGCTGGCATAATACTTTACCACCTCAGGAAATTTGTTCTTTAAAAATAAAGGGGGATGGCTATCTAGGTGCGTAAGACCTGAAGAAGCTAAGCAGAGGTTGATAGAGACTCATAAAAAAAGTTGTGAGACAACATAAATCTCTTTGTATCGAAGAATTCATAGGGCAGGGTACTTTTAGCCAGTGATGAAATAAGACGTTGCATTACTACAGAGATATTGTGGGAAATGTATACTATATGCAGAATGTAACTTCATAGATCAGACATCAGATTGGAGGCAACCATACCTAGACATACTGGTTGATGGGATTGTTCCCATGGATAAAGACGACGCCACAAGACTGAGACGATGAGTGTTCAGGTATTATGTCCAGGAGGGGCATCTTTATCGAAAAGGTTACCATGATAGGCCCCTAAGATACATTAAACTGGAGGAAGCAGACGAGGTACTAAAGCAAGCACATGAGCCAGGGCACATTGGAGGAGCAAAACTTTATAACCAACTAATGATGTTGGGATATTTTTAAATAACCATGGAGAAAGATTCATCGGAATTTATTTGAAAGTGCAAGGCATGCCAGCTCCATGGGAATATGATTCATGCTCCCTCGGTGGACCTACATTCCTTTTCCACTCCTTTTTTATTTCATACATGGGAATTTGATCTAGTAGGTCAATCGACCCCTCCTCAAGGGGCAAGATCTAGATACTGGTAGCTACGGAGTGCTTCACCAAATGGGTAGAGGCCATACCATTGAAAAAAAAGCTATAGCTGGGGTAGTGGCACACTTTATGAAGGAGTACATTATTTGCAGATTTGGTATCCCGAAGGTATTCCCGTCCAATAATGGGACCCAATTTATTAATAGTGATGTGCGAATGTTAACAGAAAAATACTCCATTATTCACCATAAGTCAACAGTTGCCTACCCTAAGTGCAATGGACAAGCTGAAGCCACGAGCAAGACTCTAGTAAATATCCTCTCAAAGATGTTAGAAGACTTCCTAGGAACTTCAGATGATAAAATACCAAAGGTCTTATGGGAATATAGAACCACAAAAAAGAAACCTACAGGGTAAACCCCTATCTCGTTGGTGTTTGGTGCTGAAGCAATTCTCCCAGTAGAATTCGAGGTACCTTCTGCACGCTACAACTTATAAAGTGCAATGCTTCCTCACAGTCTTCATATACAACTGAAAGAAATAGAAGAGCACAAAGACAACACGAGAAGGAATTTTGAGATGTATAGAAAGTAGTTATCTAGATCTTATGACCAAATGGTAAAGCCAAGAACATTCCAGGAAGGTGATCTAGTTTTGAAGGCTTGTACAATACACATTAGGGGTCTCTCAATGCCTAAGTTTGAGGCAAATTGGGAAGGACGTTATGTTGTTCGAAAGGCCCATGATTCAAGATATTGTGAAATCTCAAAGTTTGAGGATGAAGAGACTTTTAAACTCAAAAATAAATGCCTCAAAACTTATTTTGTTAAAGTTGTTAACTTGTCCTAACATTTTTTTTTGGGGGGGGGGGGGGGGGGGTTGTAAGTTGTAGGTACAAGTAAGCTGGAAAGAGAGCACGTTCTCACAACTTATTAAAATACTTTTTTGCGAATTATATAGAAAGCATGGGGGAAATGTTGATCAAACCACAAGTTTGTTTTTCTGTTTTTATAGACAATTTGCATGAAAGTAAAAGGCAATTAAATCTTATGCATTCCAAAATTCCAAAGTTCAATTGATAAATAAAAGAGGATCTACTGCCTCAAGATACATGAAAAAAATAAAATAAGGCAGTACATTGTTTTATCACTATCTGTAACTCAAAAGTCCTTCTAATATTCACTTGGTCCGTCTACAACAAATCACAAGTTAGAAGTGTCCAAAATCCGGTGGTGATGATGAGGTAGAAGAGAGGCTAAAGAAACCTCCTCGTTGGATAAGTCTGCCATCTCCTGCTGATAACGGTCCATATCCTACTAAAGCTCATCAACCTTCGTCTCAGCCTTAGCCAAAGACTCATTGGCAACAACAACCTGTTCCTCAGTTTTGGCAAGATCAGAATTCAAAGTAGCCATCTTCTTAGCTAATGCATTTTGTGAAAGGTAGTGGTATGGATTTTCTCATAATAGGAGGGCAAGTCAGCTTTCTTGAAGGAATTGTGCAAATCAATATGCCATTTCAGGGAAAAACCCTCGCTTATAAGGATATTAATTTTCCCTATCATTTCTTTGATCTTCTTGGGACTTAAAAAAGGCAGAGGGGCGTGCAGCACATCAGACAATACAGTGGCAAATCCTAATAATCTGCAAGACATCATAACAGGGATGGCTTGAATGCAACGCGATGTAAAAGTGGATGGGTGACATTCTACCAGTCGCTCGATCAGGTCACTATAAAGTGGAGTTATAATATAGGCAAAGTCCTTCAAAGAACGACTCACAACCATAACAGGAGCCAATTCTGGAGGATGGACACTGAAGGCGCGGTCACTGGCAGAGGGAAATACAGAGTTTGAAGCCATGTCATCTTCTTGCAAAATTGGAGTTATGTCTCGTTCTCCTCCCTCCATGTTTTGGGTTATCTGAGGAACAGTGCTGGGCTCAGCAAAATTCCTAATAAATTTTGGAGGAACATCCTTGGGAGGTACTTGCATAAAATAGGGGTAACAGCATCCCCTAAAGTCATTGGTTTGTTAACTTCCACCTAAGAGAATGAGGAATAAGTCAAATGGGACGAAAACAGAGTATAGGCACAACAGATGTTCTTAAGCTGCAGTTTGCCAAAATCACTTTTATGGTTGCTCGACTAGGTAAACTGTTGTCGCTTCTAAAGTCCCAGTTTTACTTAAAGCACCTTTATGGCTGTTCGACTAAGTAAGATTGGGTATTCTTAAACAGTAATTTACTTAAAGAACCTTTATGGGGCTCGACTAGGTAAACTGTTGCCGCTTTAAAAGTCCCAGTTTTACTTAAAGCACCTTAATAGTTGCTCGACTAAATAAACTGTTGTCACTTTAAAAGTCCCAGTTTTACTTAAAGCACCTTTATGGTTGCTCGACTAAGTAAAATTGTGCATTCTTAAGCCGCAGTTTACTTAAATCACCTTTATGGTTGTCGACTAAGTAAACTGTTGTCGCTTCAAAAGCCCCAGTTTTACTTAAAACACCTTTATGGTCGCTAGACTAAGTAAGACTGGGCATTTTCAAGCCTCAGTTTACCTAAAGCATCTATGGGGTTGCTCGACTAGGTGAACTACTTGATGCTTATAAAAATCCAGATTTTACTCATAGGAATAAAGGATGGTTTGGCCAAAGAAATTGAGAGTAAGAATACCTCCTTAATAGCCACTGGATCACGGGCAACCTCAGAAACCCCAGTAGGGGTAATAATTGTTTTCTTCAAGGCTTTGGATTCTGCTCCAACTTGACCTTCCTCAGGAGTGGTTGATTTATCTTCCAGTATGGAGGGACCAAACCCCCCCCACTAAAAATTATTCAGTAATGGTGGCCTTAGGGAGAACAACCATAATATCCCTACAAGGGTTGGTATCAAGTTCTTCAATGGGGGAAACCCGCGAAAGGCATAAAAAAATGTAAGTGTAATGTACACATGAATGAGATATACAAAGTGCAAGAAATCAGTACATACTTACCACGATTATAGGACAATGAGCTATTGTGGATGAAACTTCAACCACATCTTTTGCCTTAAAAACAACTACCAAAGAAGGACTGCGCTCTAAGATAAGGGGCATATTTTCTTCACGTTGAGGGGACGATGAATGAAGGTCAACACTAGGAGTATGTTGACATGAATGGTATACAATACATCTTGCTCTGAGACCTCATTATAATCATCAAGAATTGTATAGTCCATGGGAGTGGAACCAGACTTCTCAGTTGAATACATTCAACGCAACCTGCGAGACAGTCGAACTAAAGGAGTGCCTTCCTCTTCTTTCACCTCTTTACCCTTTTTTGGAAGAAACTCATCCCCAATATCGTCAAAAGACGGTTTCACTTGGAGACTAGATTTGGTCCTCTTACTACCAATAATAGGGGGAGGGGAGTAAATAAGATATCTCGTTCAACCATCTTTTTGGCCAAGATAGACCGCGCATCTGCAGACCCCTGATCGAATTGCCTTAACATATTATCAAGCATCTTTGTGCATTGATCAACCAACTGTGAGTCTATAGAAGAGTGAGATTGAGATGCTTCAGAAGGACTAGAGGGTGCAACCTTTCTTTACTTGCTATTTTTTTCTTGGCCTTAGACACTGCAAAACTGGAGACATCAATAGGAGTTTCCTTCTCAATAGCAGGTCGAGAAGTAGTAGGGGATCTACAACCTCCTCCACCCACTGAGAATTGGAAGCCCCTTTCTTTTCTTCATAATAACTTCACTAAGAGGTACCAAAGGTGGAAGTTATTTAGGGGTCGTATTGTTGGTATCGCCCCAGGGAAATTGGGCTTGGTTAACAGTATAAGTTCGCAATCCCAACTTAGATGGGGGAAAGCGTTCAACAGTAGGGTAAATAGGCTCTTGCTCAATAACCTTAACGAAATGGCCAAGGGTGTTGGGCCAAAATATGTTAAGGTATTCAACAGACCTAATGCCTAATGTATGTCGTCCAGGTATAATAACTTGGCCTTGCAACTGGACAGAAAGAGTGGCTACTGTCTCAATTAGGAAATAGTTACATGCTTTCGAGAAGTTTGAAGGTCTTTTAGTAGTATTGTGATTGAGGAGGGGTTGATCAAAGCCAAACTGCAAGACTACTCGATGGAGTGAGCAGGCTGTGCAGTAGTTCGACCATTCTATACATAAGGGAAGGTATGAGGGAGTAAGAACTAACAAAACTAGGGCTGTGTTTTTTTTTTTCGATTTTTCTATTTTTTTGAATTCCGATTCGATTTTTTTCCGAATAAGCTAAAGATTTTTTATTGTCGATTTTCAATTTTTCGATTTCTAATTTTTTTGGAAAAAATCGAAAATCGAAAATCGAAATTTTTTTATATTTTGAATTTTCGATTTTTGCCGATCCGAATTTTTGAAATTTGTTCCGATCCGAATTATTTTTCGAAATATTTTCGAAACTATTTTGTGATTGTTTTTTCGAACGATTTTTCGATTATTTTTCTGAAATATTTTTCGAAGTACTTACTAATTTTGCCACGAAATATTTTTCGAACTATTTTTCGAAGTATGTTTCTAGAAAATTGCCGAATTTCCGAATTTTGCTGAAATTTTCGATTTTGTCGAAAATTTGGAATTAAAAAAAAACAATTCCGAAAAAAATCAGATTCGGCTTTGGCACGTCGATTTTTTTAGAAAATTTTCCGAAACATACTTTTTCGATCCGATTCGATCCGACCGAAACGAAGCCCTAAACAAAACATTAAAAGAAGGGAAATTGAGAGCAAAAGATTGATCGACAGTCTGGACTGGTAGAGCAACATCCTCAAAAAAGGCATTAGTAAATAATTGGTCGGCGACAGAGTAAGGATGAAAGTTAAAACGTCTGACATTGTCAATAAAAGAATGGAAAGACTTCCTGAATTGCTCGTGGTTCCAAGAGATAACTCGGGGGACCTTAACCTTATGAGTAGTAGGAAGTAAATCTGTTGGGGAATATTCAGGAAATCCGTCATAGATGAACGCTGTGAGAAGTATGTGGTTGGCATAATTGAACACATCAAAATGGCTAAGAGACCGGGCATAATCAGTTTGAACTCTATCAAGCCAGGTGTAAGGTGAACCGAGGGTCATAGAAGCTAAAGGGACTTTCACCCTAGAGGCAAGGAGAAAAGCTAGATTTATGAGATCCCTCATTGGGCAGTCATGGGGGTTCCCAGGCAAATAGAACCTCGAGAGGACGATCCAAATGTACCCATCGAGATCAATCCTACTCCCATATCCTTCTCCAGTGATAGGCATTTCCATAACATTTTTACCCTTTGGGTCTTTCGTGGTCTGCTCGCGAGCAAGGGCACTCACTTTATCCTCCATGTAGGAAATACCTGATAATCTCTGAACAAGTGCACTTATTATAGGTCTTCATACGCCTCTTTATCACACCCTTCAATTCCTTACGCTTAGCAGCTTCTTCTTTTGTAATGGCTTCCTCAAAGTAGGTATCAATCCCAACAACTTCCAAACCAAGGAGCTCGCACACATCCTCCAGGGTGATGGTGAATTTACCCCAGTGATATGCCCCAAGTGCAACCTCGGCCTAGAGACACCAACCTCGGTCGAGATGATGGCCGAGACATTGATCGACCCTAGACGAGCCATGGGCCCACGATATCATCCCTCGGCCAGACCAGGGTCGGCCCAGGCCGACACTACCACCTACATTTCCAATGGACACTACTCGCATCACAGGCATCAACAGCATTCTCATATACCTGGGTATGGCAACCTCGGCCGAGTGTAGGCCGAGGTGACAGGGAGCCTTGGTAACCTTCAATATGGAACCAGTCCAACCTCGGCTTGGGCCGAGGTCACAAGAAGCCTTAGTAAACGTTAGCATAGCATTAGTCCAACCTTGGCTGGGGCCGACCCCAGCATAATGTCTCGGCTGAGATCAGGCCGAGACTCCCTATGACACATCTCGGATTGAACGAACATCAAGCCTTTACAGCTCGACCTCTTTCTGGCCGAGGTCATCCACCAATATGGCGGCCGAGCATCTGTTGACATTTGGATAAGGACACCTGGGCACAAATCAGTTGTAATAAGATTATTCTCCACACGTGGGGAGGATATTTCATCATTATTCCTTACATGTGACAGTGACAGATGGCACTCCCACATTGGTGAGGTTACCACACACATGCTCATTGCATGTATGGGGGGTATATTACACCCCCTAGATACTATATATAGGGATCATCCCCTACCTTGTAAAGGGATCCAAGATATTAAACCCTAGCAAAAACTCTGTCTAGATATACAGTAGAGAGAGAGAGCTTGAGAGGTTGTATTCATGGCCATTAGTGCCTTCATTCAGTGATATTACTCACACACACTCACAGTGGACGTAGTCCAAGTTGGCTGAACCACTTATATTTCGGTGTTGATTCCTCTTATCCTCATCTCATTCTCTTATCTCTTTATATAACTGTGCTGCCATTGTTATTCTTATATTGAGCTTGGAAACACCTTACCTGGTGGTGCTAATTCCAGCATCATCATTTTGGCGCCGTCTGTGGGAACGAGAAGCTATCTCTTCCTCTTCTTCAGCTTAACCTCACCGGAGACTCTGGTGGTGAACCAGGAACCACCCCTTGTGTGGAGCTGTTTCACCATTGAAAGAGGTCCTTTAAGGTATTAAGCTCACTTGCTAATCAAGCTCTTTATTGTTAACACATGGCGCCAGACTTACCACCGCCTCTTCCGTCGCCCGGGGGTGGAGGGGCTAGTTCCAGTTAGGCTCCTCCCCAGTCTGAAATGGCGGAGGTAGCAGCAACCTTGAAATCTTTAGCTGCAACACAACAAGCCATGAAGGAGCAATTTGCCCAACTCAGTCAAACCATAATGATGAGGCCACCTGGAGTCTCACCGGACATGATCACTCCGGCGGTAGTTCAGCCTCATCCTGACGCCAGGGGACCACCCCAGGCGCCAATGAAGGACCAGCCTGCACCCCAGGGGAGGAGGGACGTTGCTGACCCTAGGCGCTTGCGCCTGGGGAGGCAGGGAAACCCTTGCCCAGAGGACATGTATGATGACCTAAAAGCTGAAGAAGCCCCATAAGACTGCTGGGAGCCGTATGAGGTGTCAAATGACACTATACGACCTCTTAGGCAGAGCCAAGGATGTGTCGGTCGAAGAAGAGAAGAGGCCCAACAAAGAGGGTCGGTCTTTGATAGGTTGAGCAGAGGGTCGGCCTTCGAGAGGCTGGGCCCGGTGAATGATCTAAGACAGAGGCTATCGAGGTCGAGGAGCGCAGCAGGCTCTCAGAGAGGGGATAGGTAAGGTCGGCCAGACCAAGGCCGACCCTGTAAAAGAAGAGTCAGGGAACAGGAAGAGGTCAACAGTCAACGTGTTGTGGCTGGGGAACCCTCTTTCCATCGCAGGGAGGTGGCAGGGGATAACCTCGGCCAAGTTGATGACATAAGACCCTGAAATGATTCTATCCAACACCTCGAGGAGAAGATAGGAGACCTCATTAAGAGCAGGGACCGATTACAAAGGGGTTACTCAGAGGGCTCCCCGTTTGTGGCTAGGATAGTGGGTTCCCAACCCCAGCTAAGTTCAAGCCTCCTACAGTGACTCCCAAATATGATGGCAGCACTAACCTTGTGCACCATATCGAGATGTACCAGTCGACGACAGATATTTACTCGATACCCGATGAGATGAAGTGTAGGGCCTTCTCGGGGACCTTGACTGGGGCAGCGCACAGCTGGTTCACCTCCCTTTCGAAGAACTCAATTGAGAACTTCAAAGGCCTGGCTGAGCGGTTCATCCACAACTTCTGCTTTGGGGTAAGACCTCAAAAGAAGACTACCCACCCGCTATATGTGAAACAGGCCAAGGGTGAGAGCCTAAGAGACTACATAGCAAGGTTCAACAAAGAGAAATTAGAGGTGGAGGATTATGAAGAGAGCATAGCCATGATCGCCCTTATAGGAGGTCTCCAGAAGGGGAAGCTATTGTGGAAACTGGCGGAAGAGCCCCCTAGGTCTATGGTGGAGCTGCTGTCAACCGCAGGGAAAGTGATGAACGCGGAAGAGGCCATGGCCACCAAGTATGAGGAGGAGAACCGCGGTAGCATAGGAAAGTGCCAAGGTAAGAAAGAGGGGAAGAAGAGGCAGGAGATGATAAGTTCGCTCATTACACTCCTCTGACTGTGAGCTGTGAACACATCCTTAATGAGATTAAGACTGACCGGACTCTGAGGTGGCCGGAGAAACTGAAGGCCCTGCCACATAAGAGGAACAAAAACCTATGGTGTGAGTTCCATCAGGATCACGGCCATGTCACAGATAGATGCTTCGCTTTAAAGGATGAGATTTAGAACATGCTGAAATCTGGAAAGCTGAGGAAGTATGTGCATGGCAAGGCTCCAAAGGGTGGAAGAGAAGACCCTAAGAAAAGAAGAAATGACAGATGTCGTGGCGATGTCCCGGCCAGAAGGCACGATGATTCAGAGGGCGATGATGAAGACGACCCGGATCTTCCGCCAAAGGATGACAACACCCAGGTGAAGAGGGTCGGTATGATCTCCTTTGGTGTTAGCACCATATGTGGGGGATTTGCAGGAGGTGGCTCTGAGGTAGCCGATAGGAAGGCTCATGTAGCAGAGGCTAGGTCAGTGGCCAAGCCTGAGGTTGTGAATCTAACGTCTTCCGATGCCATGCAGAAGAGGAAGAAGGTGGACATGGACACCCTCGTAGTGGGGTTCTCCAGACTCGACTTCAAGGGTATCTTAGCCCCCCATGATGACCCTTTGGTCATAACAACAAGGGTGTATGGGTGCGAGGTAGGGAAGATCCTCATAGACGGGGGAAGTTCAGCAGACGTGATGTTCTGGCCTTGTTTCAAGAGCCTGGGTCTTAGCAGGGCAAGGCTGGTGCCCTACCATCACCCATTGATAGGCTTCAGTGGTGAAAAGGTGCACCCCTTGGGCATGTATGAAATGGATGTACGGATGGGGGATGAGTGGCCTAAGAGGCTGACCAAGAAGATAAACTTTTTCGTCATGGACGAAAACGTTTTCTCGGCCTACAACCTCATCGTAGGAAGGGTGGCCCTCAAAGAGTTTGAAGCCGTGCCGTCGACGGTCCATCAGATGCTAAAATTCTCGACTCTTTATGGAGTAGGGGAAGTGCAAGGGGACCAGACCACGGCACGGGAGTGGTACTTCAACTCGGCTGAAGAGAGAGAGACCCATAAGAGAGCAACCGCCACTTACAGCATTGACACTCTTGACCCAAGAGATGAAATAAAATTGAAGAAGGGCGAGGCCGCGGAAGAGGTAGAATCCATCGTCCTCAATGAGTACGAGCCGGAAAAAACCGTCCAGGTCGGTAAGGCCCTAGATCCAGGAATCAAGGAAGAGCTGGTAGACTTCCTCAGGAGGAGACAGAGTGTCTTCGCATGGAGTCACGCAGACATGCCTGGCATCGACCCTGAGGTCATGAGCCACAAGCTCAACGTGGACAGAGATGCCAAGCCCATCAAGCAGAGACGAAGAGTCTACTCCAGGGAGAAGTATGACGTCATCCGGGAAGAGGTAAAAAAGTTGGAGGAGGCTGAGTTCATAAGAGAGGTTACTTACCCGGAGTGGCTCTCAAATGCAGTCATCGTGCCTAAGGCCAATGGGAAGTGGTGAATGTGTGTAGATTTCACTGACCTAAACAGGTCTTGCCCAAAATACAGCTATCCCTTACCTAGGATAGACCAGATGGTGGACGCAACGGCAGGGCACGAGCTCATGAGCTTCATGGACGCTTATTCAGGCTATAACCAAATCTTCATGGATGCTGAAGACTCTGAGAAGACAGCCTTCATTACTGACAAAGGGACGTACTGCTACAAGGTGATGCCCTTCGGTCTGAAGAATGCGGGGGCAACGCATCAACATCTTGTCAATAAGATGTTTGAGGAGAAAATAGGTAAGACCATGGAGGTGTATGTGGACGATATACTAACGAAGAGCTTGAAATCCTGTACTCACGTGGCGGACCTTGAGAAGACTTTCGATGTTATGAATTCGTACAGAATGAAGCTCAACCCAGCAAAATGTGTCTTCGGAGTAGGAGCCGGGAAGTTCCTGGGGTTCATCGTTAATCAGAGAGGGATTGAAGCGAACCCTGAGAAAATCAAGGCATTACTCGACATGAAGACTCCTAGGAGTATAAAGGATGTCCAGAGACTCACGGGAAGAGTGGTTGCCCTCAACAGGTTTGTTTCTAGGGCAACAGACAAGTGTCTTCCATTCATTAAAGTCCTAAGGAAGGCCTTCCAATGGGACGAAGAGTGTGAAAAAGCCTTCAACCAGCTCAAGTCCTACTTAGGGTCTCCCTTATTGCTGTCTCGGCCCGTCACGAGGGAAAAGTTGTTTATGTATCTGGCAGTCTCTGAATCAGCCATCAGTGCGGCCATCATACGGGAAGAGGATGGGGTCCAGAGGCCTGTGTACTTCAACAGTAAGGCTCTTTAAGGGTCTGAACAAAATTATCCCCGAATGGAGAAGTTGGCTTATGCCCTCATACATGCCTCAAGGAAGATGAAGCCCTACTTCCAAGCTCACTCCATGGTAGTCCTCACTGACTCCCCACTAAGATAGGTTCTGCACAAACCTAAGAAGTCCGAAAGATTGATGACCTGGGCCATCGAACTGGGAGAGTATGATCTTACCTACCAGCCTAGGACAGCCATCAAGGGGCAGGCACTCGCAGACTTCGTCGCATAGTTCACCTGGGAAGAGGCCGATAGAAGTTTGGAAGAGGCCGAGATAGAGAAAGGCTTAGATGACGGCGAAGAGATGAACCGTAGTGTCTTCCGAGATTCGAAAGAGACTGCACCAAACGTCTTTCGAGGCCGAGAAGAGGTTGTCCCAGGCAAAACCCAGAGCAGAGTAGAAGAGAACGAAGATGATCGATACCTCTTCAAGAAGGGGGTTATGAGAGAAGGGGTCTTCTCATCAGATGCAGACGTATGGAGCCTCTTCGTTGATGTCTCTTCCTGTGACAGTGGAAGCGGCACGGGGCTAATACTCTCGACTCCAGATGGCGCCAACATTGAATACGCCTTGAGATTCAACTTCCAGGCCTCAAACAACGAGTCCGAGTATGAGGCCATGATAGCAGGTCTCTTATTGTCAACAACTCTTCGAGTAAAGCGACTCCTACTCCATAGCGACTCAAAGTTGGTTGTCAACCAAGTGTTGGGGGTATACGAGGCCAAAGATGAAAGGATGGCCAAGTACTTAAAGAAGGTAAGAGGGTTGTTAGAGTATTTTGAAGAAACAAAGTTGAAGAGAGTGCCTCGACTGAGCAACAATCACGCTGATGCATTGGCAAGGCTGGCCTTGGCAATGAAAACATATTTGGGAAGGACCATTCCAATCGAGGTCTTAGGAAAAGCAAGCATCGAGGAGGACGAGGTATGTAGCCCTTGTCATAATGTGAACCTAGGAGACTCATGGATCGACCCGCTCGTCAGATACCTAAGAGACGGAGAGCTACCTGAGTCCAGGATGGAAAGGAGAAAGTTGAGATACAGGGCTGCCAAGTTCTCAATAGTAGGAGACGTCTTGTATAAGAAGGGGTTTCTATTACCTCTCCTCAGATGTGTGCATCCCATGGAAGTACCCCAGGTCTTACAGGAGGTTCATGAGGGTTCTTACTCTAGCCACATAGGGGGAAGGCCCTTAGCCAAGAGGATCATCACTCAGGGATACTGGTGGCCTACCTTGTCTAAGGACGCTGCAGACTATGTGAAGAGGTGCGACAAATGTCAAAGGTTCGCCACTATCCCTCATCAACCCCATCAGCCTATGACGTCAATCTATTCTCCATGGCCATTTGCGGTGTGGGGAATTAATTTGGTAGGACCTTTGCCAAGAGCTGTCAACAACTATAGATTCTTGATAGTTGCCATTAACTACTTTTCAAAGTGGGTGGAGGCAGAACCGATGATAACAATTACAGAGCAGAAGACCTTCCAGTTCATTTGGAAGAACATTATATGCAGATATGGCCTCCCAAACACTCTCATCTCAGATAATGGGACCCAGTTCAAGAACTCCTCCTTAGAAAAGTATTGCCTAAGAGTGGGGATTAAGCAATTCTTCTCATCTCCTGGTCGACCTCAAGCAAACGGCCAGACCGAGGTCACAAACAGAACAATCTTGGACGGAATCAAGAAGAGGTTAGAAGATACGAAGGGGAGATGGACAGAAGAGGTTCACGCAGTGTTATGGGCCTATAGAACCACGACAAGGACACCTACAGGAGAAACCCCATTCATGCTGGCACATAGATCAGAGGCCGTCATACCAACGGAAGTAGGACTACCAACTCATCGGATTCAGACCTACGACCCTGACAGCAATGGGGAAAAGAGGAGGCTAGACCTGGATCTTATCGAAGAAAGAAGGGAAGACGCAGAGGTCAGAAAAGCAGCCTACAAGCAGAGGGCAACGAAATTCTACAACCAGAGGGTGAAGTCAAGACCCATTGCAGTGGGAGACCTAGTGCTAAAGAAGACCCTACAAAAGGCAAACAAGCTACACCCAAACTGGCATGGCCCCTACAAAGTAACGGAAGAGGTTGTGCCTGGCACTTACAGGCTAGAAAACCTAGAAGGAGAACCTTTCACTAACCCATGGAATGCTGACCATCTCAAGAAATATTACATATGATGTTGCCTAGAATTTTATGTAAATGTACCATCTTATTGAGAAGATGTTATTAATAAAGATCAGTTTCCATGACAGTTCTTGCTTCATTCTTAGATCAGAAATTTATTATGGGGATAACATCTTAGGTGATGACCTCAAACCCTCATAACATCACTCGGTGGTGACGAGGTCTGAGCTCATACACCTTAGCAGATGACCCCAGACCCTTAACATCATTAATTTGGTGAAATTTATTATGGGGATAACATCTTAGGTGATGACCTCAGACCCTCATAACATCACTCGGTGGTGACGAGGTCTGAGCTCAGACACCTTAGCAGATGACCTCAGACCCTTAACATCATTAATTTGGTGAAATTTATTATGGGGATAACATCTGAGGTGATGACCTCAGACCCTCATAACATCACTCGGTGGTGACGAGGTCTGAGCTCAGACACCTTAGCAGATGACCTCAGACCCTTAACATCATTAATTTGGTGAAATTTATTATGGGGATAACCTCTTAGGTGATGACCTCAGACCCTCATAACATCACTCGGTGGTGACGAGGTCTGAGCTCAGACACCTTAGCAGATAACCTCATACCCTTAACATCATTAATTTGGTGAAATTTATTATGGAGATAACATCTTGGGTGATGACCTCAGACCCTCATAACTTCACTCAGTGGTGACGAGGTCTGAGCTCAGACACCTTAGCAGATGACCTCAGACCCTTAACATCATTAATTTGGTGAAATTTATTATGGGGATAACATCTTAGGTGATGACCTTAGACCCTCATAACATCACTCGGTGGTGACGAGGTCTGAGCTCAGACACCTTAGCAGATGACCTCAGACCCTTAACATCATTAATTTGGTGAAATTTATTATGGAGATAACATCTTAGGTGATGACCTCAGACCCTCATAACATCACTCGGTGGTGACGAGGTCTGAGCTCAGACACCTTAGCAGATGACCTCAGACCCTTAACATTAATTTGGTGAAATTTATTATGGGGATAACATCTTGGGTGATGACCTCAGACCCTCATAACATCACTCGGTGGTGACGAGGTCTGAGCTCAGACACCTTAGCAGATGACCTGAGACCCTTAACATCATTAATTTGATGAAATTTATTATGGGGATAACATCTTAGGTGATGACCTCTGACCCTCATAACATCACTCGGTGGTGACGAGGTCTGAGCTCAGACACCTTAGCAGATGACCCCAGACCCTTAACATCATTAATTTGGTGAAGTTGATTACGAGAGTAGCATCTTAGGTAATGATCTCAGAGCCTAATTACAATTCAGTGGTGAAGAAGTCTGAGGCCAGAATTATTGACTAAGTATAAACAAGAACACTGCAACAAATAGTAGAAGAGATTGACATTCAGTAAAAGGAAGAGATCATATAGTATTCAGAGGCATTGATTACAAATATTCCTTACAAAATACTGAGGTGTTACAAGTTACAAATTACAAATTTGTTACAAATTATAAATCCTAAAGGTTTGGGGGGGGGGGGGGGGGAACATTAACAGTCTCGACCGGGTTGGCTCGATCAGCATTGGTCACCTCGGCCACGTCGTCAGCATGGTCGCCCCCTCCGACCTCGGTCCCTCCAAGAGTTGCAGTTTCAGCAGGTGCAGCAGCCTCGTCCTCTACCTCTTGAAGTGCCTGAGCAAACTGAGGGTCAGCAAAGCCGAGACCCACAAAGTCAGAGGCCTTTAGAGTGCCGACCTCCTTCTCTCTGACCTCAGCCCATTTGGTAGTGGCCTTGATACCTCTTTCGAGGTATTCAAAGACAAAACCCATGAACTCCTCTGAGCCTTTGTAGTCAGAAATTATTTTGTCCGAGGCATCTTCAAGGGCAGCCTTCACAGCCGCGCTGACCTTCTGCTGCAGAGCGTCATCTTTTGCCTTCAGGGATTTGGCATGGTCCTTGACGAGCACAGAGATGTCTTTTTCCAACCCCTTAGCCTTACTCTCAGAGGTCTGTAGCTCTGATTTCAGACGGTCGACTTCAGCATTGAGGGCACTCTCAACCTTCTCGGCCTCTTGCCCCTTCTGGATGAGGGGCAGTTTCCTTATAGCCCAGTTTGATAGTTGATACATAGCAGTCACTCCCTGCACATTTAATGAAGAGGTTAAGCGGGAGAAAAGCCAGATATTGCACTTATAAAATTTTGACAAAGGAACAAATCATACCTGGACGGCTCTGTGAAGGTCGAACTCAACCAGCAGGGAGGTGTCCATAGCTCTGTAGAAAAGCTCGTCGGCCTCGGTCATTACAGAGGCGAGTGCATCCATGGCCTGCCTTCTGTTGCCGACCACACTATCAGTTAACTTCAGCTGATCCAGACGAGCCGTCAGGATGTCGGCCGAAGAAATTGGAAGTGCAGCATCTGAGGCCTTCTTTTGCCTCAAGGTCGGCCTCTGATCCTCAGAGGCATGGGTCTCTGGGGCCCTCTTCTTTGAGGCCTGAGGTTTGGATGTAGAGGGAGCTGGGGGAGGAGCGTTCAGACCAGCCTTTTTTGCAAGCCTCGCCAAGCTCAGAGCCTCCATCTCCCACAGTTCGTCCGGGATGTCTTGTGGTCGCTCTGCAAAAGTTAAAAGATATAGGTCAGGAATCAGATAAGAATGAGTTCAGAGGTTAGACTTAAAATAAAAATTCTTACCAAAATCAACAAGGGGACTTCCACCCAGGCTCGTCCCAGAGAGATACTGGGGGGTCAGCAAATGTTCGAACTTAACAAATAGACCATGTGCCCCTTGGTCTTGCAGGGCCTTCACCTTCTGCATATTTTGAAGACTTAGACCAGGATCGGCCCTGGCAGACATGGAGACCTTGCCCCATTTGAGGGGTATCCTCGGCTCAAGTGTGGAAGAGGGAACGCATGGGCCAAATTCCCATGGCCCTGAGGCGAAAAAATAACGGGGCTTCCAGTTATGATTTGAGGTCTGAGTCACCTGGAGCATCTTCTTCTCAGGCCTTCGAGCCATAAAATGATAGTAGCTCGGATGGTTTTTGGCCGAGGTTGGGACATAACAACCAACGAAGACCTGAACTGGGAGGTCGGAGTGGTGGACTGCCCTCCATAGAATAATGTCCCCTATGATGACTCTCCAAGCATTGGGAGATAGCTGTGAGGGGGCCAAGTTGATGTAAGAGAGAATGGATTTGATGATGGGATGAATGGGTAGGCGAAACCCTAACTTAAACATCTGCTCGTACAGGCAGATTTCCCCATCTCGGCCGTGATAGGCCCTCTCTTCCCTCAGAGGTCTCCTTAATTTGATGGAAGGACTGATGGAGTATAAATATCTGAAGCATAGAAGATCCACTTCAGTTACAGTGCTCTCGAACTCGGCTGCCTCAGAGATGTCGACATCACTTTCAGCTTCTTCATCATCACCAAGCTCAACGTTGGCCGGAGCAGATGTAGATGGGTTACTAGGAAATCTCTGAGCGAACTCTGCCCCTGTGACGGCCGACAGGGGGATGGCATCAAGAATGGGTGGCACAGCCACACTCGGCTCAAGCACTTCAACCTCTGAAGAAGAGGCTGAGGTGCTGGAGCCATTATGGGATGAAGCTCGGCTGGATACCTCGGCCTGATCAGGGGCCTGGTCAGGCCGAGGTGTGAAATCCATAGCTTCCTGGAAAGAGACCACAGACATGGGGTCTGAGGTAAAAGACTCAGATTCAGACATAGGTAATGGGTTGGCAGAGACCTCTGTCTGATAGAAGTTCTCAGGGGGATCAGGATATACCATCTTGAGAGGTGGGGGAAATATAGGTCTAATAGGAAACTCTTGTGACCTACGAGCTTCCTCCTGAGCTCTCTCTATCTGCCTAATCTTTTCTAGGGTCTTCTCTCTAAGAGAAGGGAAATCCTCAAGAAGTTGGTATAAAGGCTTGAGCATCAAAGGACGACCATAAACTTGGGAAAAACTCCTAAAACTACAAACACGATTGACTTGTAAAATAAAGGAGTTTAAAGATCAAACTTGGAAGTTTAAAGCAAACCCAGTTCGCCTGAGACAGTGGAGCTCGTCGGAAAACTTAAAAAGTCGTCGAAAAATGCAAACCAAATACCAGAAACAAAGGAAATGGAAAGGAAGAAGTACCTAGAAATGAATCGATGAATGAAATGAAGAAAACTGGCAAAAAAATTGACAAATGCCTCTGTAAAAGAGCGCTGATTGAAGAAGTGTGAGAGAAAGAAAATCGCAGGAAGAAATCGCGCACAGGATGGAAATGGAGAAGAAGGAAGAAAAAGAAGGGTTTAAACCCTTAAATACTTGGGCACGTTTCCCAAGGCCCATCATTGTCTTAGGAAACCCAAAGGACGACTGACAGTACACGCCAGCCAAGCAAGTACGTTCTAGCGTGGACAGGTGTCATGCAGGTATTAGCTTGGGACAGACAGGCCTCGGAGGTGTATTAATCCTCTAACCACTTTCTCTCGCATATGACTAAGGGCTGGGGGGTGATTGATATGCCCCAAGTGTAACCTCGGCCTAGAGACACCAACCTCGGCCGAGATGATGGCCGAGACATTGATCGACCCTAGACGAGCCATGGGCCCACGATATCATCCCTCGGCCAAACCAGGGTCGGCCCAGGCCGACATTACCACCTACATTTCCAATGGACACTACTCGCATCACAGGCATCAACAGCATTCTCATATACCTGGGTATGGCAACCTCGGCCGAGTGTAGGCCGAGGTGACAGGGAGCCTTGGTAACCTTCAATATGGAACCAGTCCAACCTCGGCTTGGGCCCAAGTCACAAGAAGCCTTAGTAAACGTTAGCATGGCATTAGTCCAACCTTGGCTGGGGCCGACCCCAGCATAATGTCTCGGCTGAGATCAGGCCGAGACTCCCTATGACACATCTCGGATTGAACGAACATCAAGCCTTTACAGCTCGGCCTCTTTCAGGCCGAGGTCATCCACCAATATGGCGGCCGAGCATCTGTTGACATTTGGATAAGGACACCTGGGCACAAATCAGTTGTAACAAGATTATTCTCCACACGTGGGGAGGATATTTCATCATCATTCCTTACATGTGACAGTGACAGATGGCACTCCCACATTGGTGAGGTTACCACACACATGCTCATTGCATGTATGAGGGGTACATTACACCCCCTAGATACTATATATAGGGATCATCCCCTACCTTGCAAAGGGATCCAAGATATTAAACCCTAGCAAAAACTCTGTCTAGATATACAGTAGAGAGAGAGAGCTTGAGAGGTTGTATCCATGGCCATTAGTGCCTTCATTCAGTGATATTACTCACACACACTCACAGTGGACGTAGGCCAAGTTGGCTGAACCACTTATATTCCGGTGTTGATTCCTCTTATCCTCATCTCATTCTCTTATCTCTTTATATAACTGTGCTACCATTGTTATTCTTATATTGAGCTTGGAAACACCTTACCTAGTGGTGCTAATTCCAGCATCATCACCCAGACAGCAACAAAGGTGCGGTACCTATGACTCCAGTGACAAACCAGGGTTCTCATTGTATTGTTATTTTTTGTTAAAGTTACATTGCCAAACCATTTGGTACAGGATAAACCAACCATCAGCAATTTACAATGTACCTGCCATGGATGTAATCAGTTCAAGCACCTAGTCCTTCACAAGAGCCACCAGCTAATTCAAACTCAACATTTGAGTAGGGATAGTCTCCCCTCTCAATTCTGAACTGGGCAACAGTGGAAATAGTGACATATGCATAATTCTCTATCACATCGTCTTCCCCAACCAACAAGTTCAAACCCTCCTCCTTAGAAATAAGGGAGCCAGGAAAATCGTTGGCAGACTCCCAAAACTTGTCTAAAGTGCTAAAATAGGGGGCACGATGATATTTTGCCCACTGTAGACATTGACCAGCAACATCGGAGGAAGTTTCTCCGACGGAAATACCTGCTACTAAGGGAGTTATTTTTACAACTGGTGCCGTGAAAAAAAGTAGAACCGAAGAGAAGAGAGGAAAAGAAGAAATCTTGGGAATCAGATAATACTGTTTGCTCTCACAAGTTAAGGAAACATTTCGCTCAAAAAACCCAAAGTTAAAAAGGTTTGGGTATCAAAGGAAACCCTTTTATAAGGGACATATCATATTGGAAAATACGTAACTGATACGAAAAGACGCGTGTGGGAAATGTAATCATTCTAAAGAAATTTTTGCCGGCTTAACTAGCTCGCATGGATTACATGCGCAGGCCATCAACCGACGTGTGTACGGCTGGGGAAAATGTTGTCAGATGCATTTAAAATGAAGAGACACAGTAATGATTAACTTTTGGGGGAAATTCAAGATACGTTTGGGGGTGAAACTTCATACCTTTTCACACTTGGGCAAATAAATGATTTTGATGGAAATTTTATTAAAACCCATTGGAATTCCCCAAGATAAAAGAGTGAGAAACATAAATAACTAGAGGTGTAATACCACGCGAGAAGGAAGAGTTTTCAAGTAACTTGAACACAGGCTAAAGTTACCCACAGTTTTATGTTGATGTTGTGTAAATATACAACTCTGTGAATTCTTTTTACTTCTAATAAATAGATGTGCAGATCAATTGAGATAGGACGTGAACTTATTTTTCGTACAGATAATTCTTCAAACAAAAAAAATATCTCTATGAAGTGGCAAATGTAGAGGGATGTCCAGGTTTAAAGTCAATTAAAACAGCGCCAACACTTCACAAGAAAGATTAAGATGGTTGCTCTCACAAAGATAAAGTCGCTCAAATGATCATATAAAGAAGGTTGCTCACACAAAGACAACCTGCTCGAGGGGTCACCCATAAATACCAAAACTAGGAGATAAAACTTGGAAAACACAAATTGTAATAGGAAGTTTGATGTACTTACATTTAACCCTCTTTGTAAATATAGAGATTACTTTGCAAAGCTTTGAGGTTGCTCGGTACCCTCCAGGGACCATGTTTGGCAGTACATGGGAGAGCTTACATGCTCTATCGAATAAACTCACTCTGGGTATCTCGCAGGGATTTGGTTTGGAGGATTGGGTGCAAGGCAATGTTGTAAGAGACCGACCCCTTTAGGGTATTTAGGCAAAACCTTGGTTTATACACAACATGGCCCAATAGTATCTCGAGATACCATCTCTGGGAACCCATTCGAGGGTCCTCAGTCCTAAACAAATGTCCAAAAGATTAACCTCTAAAGTTTACACACACCACAAATTGTTCGAACAATCATTAGTTGAGCAACTTTCAATTCGATGAACTACCTTTTTGAGTGATGTGACAACACATCCCTCGTAGGTTACCGTTTACCAACTCTTTGACGTCAGCATGTCTGACATTCAGGAACTCGATAAAATAACAGTCAAGTGAAGATATTCCTAGGATGGTAGTCCATAGCTAACACATCACGTCCTATTTAATGCATTCATAACTCTACAAATCTAAACAGTGTTCCCGTCAAAATATCATGTCTGGCTCATTTAATACAATATCTTTGGCATTAAATGCACAAGATTATTATCATCAAGAGGGATGAAACGCATTTATAATAGGAAGCTCACTCAAATGATCCCGCTCTCCTATAAATACCTCCAAAGTTATACTAATTGGGGATCACACTTTTCTGGCCTAGAATTGTTGCCAAAATACTCCCATACAAGAGAGTTTATCGTGAGAACATTTATTGAGAGACCAAATCCATTTACTCCATTTGTGTTTAAGGTTACTTCCTTGCCTTTAGTGCCTTAAAGGTGCTTGTGCCCACTCTCTCCGACCAAGTCAACTGTGGGATCTCCATCATTGATTGTTTTTGCTATAACATTTATATTGAAAGAACACATTTAGTACAAGAGTTTTGTAATACTGAATGTGCCGACTTAATACTTGCATTTGTTGTTGTCATTGATTGTTCTAAGGCCATAATTACCATTTTGATAAGGGGTTACACATCCCTTGACATTAATATCATTTCAAGAACTCACCTCCTACAAGGACAATTAATGAAGATTGCATATTGGCACACTTTTTTTTACAATGAATAACTTATTTTTTAGGACCATACATCACAAATAGAGAGTTACAAAATTTAGGTTTGTATTATTTAGACACATATATGGTTTTCTAACTTTTCTCTTGCAAGAACAATAAATAAATGTATGTCTCCAAATTTACATATATGTTATAAAAGTACATTTAAATATATTTATACTTCTTTATGAAATATATGTCTACAAATTTACTTGTTCTTCAACAATTTAATTAAATAAATGTATGACAAACACTAACAACACATACCATTTATATAAAAAATAAAACTATAAAAATGTACAAAAGAAAAAAATTCACAATTATTTTTAGAAGTTAATTAATTGTATCATACCTCAACAACAAATTTTTCTTTCAACAATATTTTGTAGCCTCCTGCAAATAAGTTAAAAATAACGGTGGTCAATACTCCATTTTAAAAGCTCCGAAGTTTTAGTAGATATGTATATATAAAAGAGATATTCAGAATAATGTATACCAGAAATATATTTGCTATTGGATGATGATTTGGGTATACTAACAATCCGTATATATACTTGTTGGAGACCACTTCTTTGATAGAAGGAAGGATACGTAATGTTGGTATCATGACAGATCCTGAGTTGTATCCTTGTGTGTTTGCCCATCAATGAGAATGTAATTACATGATAACTCCGAGATATTAACGATAAGAGGAAGTTGAATGACTACAAATTCAAATTACGGTGTATGATGTAGATATGGATCCGGTTGGATAGAAGATGAATGAGTTTCATAT
Source organism: Sambucus nigra (assembly GCA_949130495.1). Classification (NCBI taxonomy): domain Eukaryota; kingdom Viridiplantae; phylum Streptophyta; class Magnoliopsida; order Dipsacales; family Adoxaceae; genus Sambucus; species Sambucus nigra. Next base: position 133,930,240 of record OX422212.1, read on the forward strand.
TTGGTAGAAGAAGAGGCAGGTAGAACTGACTTTAGTTCTCAAATCGGATAGGATATCAATCGGATATAAGTTGAATGACTTTTTACACATCCATCCGGATTGGCTGTAAATGAACAATTAGGTGGAAGTTAAATGGTTTTGAATATTTACTTTGGGTTTGAGAAATATACAACTTACTTTAGATAAGTTTTCTTTATTAGTGAGAAAAAAAATTAATAAAGAGATAAATTTCATTTATTAAATAATATAATTTTAATTATCATTGTCCACGTGACTATAAAAATCATCGTTGAATTCCGTTATTTTTTTTTTGTGTGTGTGAGACCACATAATATTCGCATCATCTTTAAACGTACCTCGAGTAATTCATTCCGTGTTCCGTTGTCCATTTTAGTTATATAGTCTAATACACCAATTAAGACGTTGTCATGTCGGCGGTCCTAACGTAAAGTCCACGTGAACCAGTGACGCGTGGTGAGAACTTTCCTCCACTCCGGTCCGGTCACCAGCTTTGCTTCGGCTTCACACTCCCTCAACCTACTCTTCAACAAACCAAACCCCCGTCTAATTCGCGGATCCTCTCTCTCTCTCTCTACAATTCCCATGGATTTCGCAGGCAGTTCATTACTCTTGTCCCTAGCTGCTACAGTTTTAGTAGGGCTCTTAATAAAATCAGGTGATGCCTCAATCCACATCTACCACAAAGATCCATTCAGAGAAGTCGGCAACGCTTACCTTCTCTCCGGAGGCAGTGAAGGCATTGCTGCCTCTCGCACCACCACTCCTTCGCCCCATCCCGCAATCCATGATGGCCGTTCTTATATCCGGTAGTCTATCTATATGTATGTATAATGTATGTTTTCATTTCAATGTGTTTAGATGTCAATTGAATGGTATTTAACCAGATCTATGCTCACATTATGGAAAATGATCACTCAACCTACTACACCTCAACTATATATTATATTCCATTTGTTACAACATAACTTCGATTTTAATACGGCCTTCAATTTCACACAATTATTTAAAAAAAGAAGAATTTCATTCCTGATCGGCTTAATTAGGTGCTTGTTGAAGCTCCACTCCTCTCAGACAAATGAGTGGATCTCAAACTTCATTGATTCATTTTCACTCTTAACATTGTATGAGGGAAAGAGAAAAGAGGTTTTATATTGTTTACAATGCACATTTGATTTTGAGTTTTAGAATTGCAAAGGTGAATTGACGTTTGACACAAGTAGGTCCCGCAATAAACGTGTCGTTTAGGTTCGTGTCTTAGCTTAATGTTAAGATTAGCGACTTACCCAACTTTATAGTCCATATTTGTCATGTTGGGTTTTCATAGTGTACATCCAAATTCATTTCGCTCATTCTAACAAGTTGCCTTATCAATGACTCAAACCCCTTTGGACTCAACTTAAACTCGCTAACTTAATTTTGTGTCAAGAATTGTCACCTCTAGCGATAGGTAGTTGTGTTAGGGTAAGTTGAGCTGGAAAAGGTTTATTTCCCTACCGGCATTTAGTGGATAATAAACAAGCTAATAAGGTGGATTTCATAGGATTCTTATTTTATTAACAGTGTATGGTACGGCCTATTTTGAGAATCTCATTTGACATCCGGGTTAAGTTGGGGTTCTTTAGCTACTGATGTAGTCTTCCATTTATTGTAGATTGGATTTTCAAAGAAAGTACCCTTATGAGTGACTTAACTTTACATGGAGATGTCTTTTCCCTACACACATATTTCCTCGTAATTTTCCCTTTTTGTTAATCTCGAAACCCGCATTAACATTATCATTGTCTTGTCAAACTTATATTTCTTATCCTCGGTGAGAATGGTAGAGCGGAGAAAGATAGTTGGAATCTCAAGATTTTTTTTTTGCTCGTTCTCTATTGTGAAAAGTTTCATCTATAGGTTATCGGTTTCTGCATGAATTCAACATCATTTAATTTTACGTTCGATGCTTATTGATGATGCTAGCATCAACTTTAGCCTCGGCCTAGCATCTTAGGCCGAGGGTGACATCATCACAACGCGTGATTTGGGAAACGCTTTTATGAAAGCTCGTAATGCGTGGTATGAGCTTTAATAGTCCCGAGCTCTTTTCCAGCTATTTCTTCATCCCACCCAACCCGAGCTCCGTTATCTGCCTACTTGGCTCAGGCTCTAACCGCTTCCCCTTCTATTGGCTCCGTAGGATGGAGTACTTATTTCCTTGAGTTCATCCGGGCGTTTGCAGAATGAGAAGGCCCGAGATCTTCAATCTTCTGAGTGATAGCAGACATCAATTGCTTAAGAATCTCCAGAGTAATAGGACCTGACTCAGAAAGAACAGTAAAATAGAAAGAAGCGTGGAACAGTGCGCGTGGGACTCATATGGCACGTGGACAAGACCGTTATAACAATATCACCCCCTCACGTGAGGGAATATTATGTCATCATTAATTGCAAGTGGCACATCCAGGTGTCAGCAGGGGATTGGCTAGATCATCATTCACATGCACCATGCATGCTTGGGGGTACACTACTCCCCCCAAGCCCTATATATACTTGTTACCTTCAACCTTGTAAAAGGATCGATAATGGTAACTCTAGCTAAAACTCTGCCTTTACACACAGTAGAGAGAGAGAGTGAGCTTATGTGCATTGTATCCAAGGCCATTAGTGCTCATATTTAGTGGATCACACACTCACAGTGGATGTCGGCCTAATTGGCTGAACCACTATACATCATTGCCTCCATTCCCCTTATCCTCATCTCCTTCTATACACTTACACACATATACATCTCCATGGCTGCCATTGTTATGACTGTTTGAGCTCATCATCACTTATCTGGTGGTGTTGAATCTTAGCATTATCACTTATGGCTGAAGGATTTAGAGAGTTCTTATGGGAGTTATAACATGTAATCAATGTTTTAAATCGCGGTCGCGCAGAGTGTCGCGTTCTGGCTCCTAAGTAGCGTCGCGCTAATCGCGTCGTGCATCGCGCAAGCAATTCATGCATTCCCGCTTTTTAATTAAAAAACTTATAAAAAAAGTATAAATAAAAAAATAACATTTTAAAATGAAATTTGTAAGAAAGTAACATTTTAAACTGAAATTGGTAAAAAAAGTTATAATTGAAATTGATTTTTTTTATTTTTTTCTAAATTTACTTTTTAAATTGGCAATTAAAAAAATAATAATAATAACATTTTAAACAGAATTCTGAAAATAAGTAACATTCAAAGCTAAAAATAATAAAATAAATAATTTTTTTTTCTAAAGTTACTTTTTAAATTGCCAATTAAAATAATAATAATAATAATAACATTTTAAACAGAATTATGAAAATAAGTAACATTCAAAGCTAAAAATAATAAAATAAATAAAATTTTAATATGAAATTTGTAAAATAAATCAAGTTTAAACTTAAAATTATAATATAATAACATTTTAAACATAAATTTATAAAACAAGTAGTATTTTAAATTGACAAATATAATAATAATAATAATAATAATAATAATAATAATAATAATAATAACAACAACAACATTTTAAACAGAAATCTGAAAAATAAGTAACATTTAAAGCTGAAAATCATAAAATAAATAACAATTTAAACAGATATTTATGACACATGTAGCATTTTAAACTGACAATTATTAAAAAAAAACATTTTGAACTGAGATTTGAAAAATTAGTAACATTTAAAACTGGAAATTATAAAATAAAAAACATTATTTACTGAAAAATGTAAAATAAGTAAACGTTTAAGTAAACCGAGAGTTTGGAATAGAAAATATTAAATAAAAGTAACCTTTTAAGCTAAACTTTTTAAAAAAAGAAAATAACATCATTGAGACCTTCGTAAATAAGTAAATTGAGGGTTTGGAACAAAGAATACCTCATCCAAACAAAGTCTGTACGTGAAATAAGGTAACACTTTTCCCCCTACTTAACTAAACTGTGATTTCTAAAAAAAAACATGAATAGCGTTCCTGTTGCGCCAAATAGCGCAAAATAGCGCACAATAGCGCCAAATAGCGCACGCTTTTTGAGCATCCCAAATAGCAGTCTTGTTTGCCTTGCTTTTTTCCACCGCAAAACGCAATAGCGCGCTATTGCGTTCGCAATAGCGCGCTTTTAAAAACACTGCATGTAATAGAAGATCCAAAGTGAAGCCAAGTTTATCGATTCTTTGTTGTACATTCAGTTAGACTAGTCCTAAAGGGCATAGCAAAATGCTCATTTTGCATTTTGCATGATCAAATATGCTCTAAAGGAGATGCAATGTGACAAATGGTTATGTTCTTTTTCTTTTTTCTTTTTTGGCATTTTGAGTGGTAAAATGACAGCTTGCTTGTCTAGCCACACCATGCAATTTCATTGGGGGCACTGCAAAGTGTCATGGAAAACCATTTTCATTTATTTTGGTGGGGAGGCACTTGAATTACCGCAAGAGCTCCTGAAGTGATGCAGCATCCACAGTTTTGGCTGAATGCCTGGAATATTTTTTGGACTTTGCATATTAGCATTTCATCAAAATACAAATTCTTGGAGATTGTCTTTAGCCTGCAGTACATGTTCTCTTTCTTAAAGGTTGCAGTCCTTTAAGTAATTCAATAATCGATGTTAAACTATATTCTTCCTCATTGTTTTTGTAAGAGGGTAGTTGAGATGAGAGGGGTTTAGATATTTACATATTATTCTGAAAATCTCCTCAAAATATATATATTGATGGCTTGAGTGTAATCTTTTTAGGGTTAAATGATTTGAGAACTAGTTGGCTAGTTTATATATTTTTTGTTTGTGCTCTTTTTTAATTCTTTTTAATTTAATATATACTCTTTTATTTGTTTTAAAATTATGAAAAATGTTTGGTTGGATAATGCATTTTTAGGAATTGAAGTTGAATCTCTTTTGTTATTATATTGAAAACAATTTTTTGAATTTTGTTTGTGTTGGAGTTATGTGAGATGTTTGGTTTGAACACCTTTATGTATTTTAAATAAGTATTTCTGATATTATTTTAAACAATTATTATATTTATAATTCTACGTATATCTAACCTCCCATTACCCCGCAGTGGCGGGAGCCTCGTGCACTGGGTTTGTCCTTTTTTTATATTTAAAAATTAATTAAATACAAACGGACCGCCTAGCGCCATGTGAAACACTGACTTTGCGACATACTTTGCATTGGCTATTGACCTAGTCACTTCACACTCGGACCTACGCTTGATATAATTTTGGTTCAGCTGTGAAACCCTCGTGGGTTGGGTGTGACAGCCTATCATCATGTAACGTGCTATATTACAGATGCTTCTCAAGTGACTGGGTGGTACATGCTCATCTAATCTAATGGTTTCTCCAAGAAAGGTTTATTTTCCCCTATAAGCCTCCAGTCCAAAACCTCTAAGCATCCCAAAAGGGGTTGCTCAGGGGAACATTTCATTCCTTGAGCAATCCTAGCTTACTTGAGTGCATACGTGTTTCATTTCAGGGGGGTATTACTAACTACTAGCCGGAAGTGGTGCTACAGTTTGTATGATAACTAGCTGATGCTGGTTTCACATTTACATCCGTTATTAGCTATTGTGCTCATTAAAAAAAAATCTGCGATTAGCTCGTTTAGTGTATGCACGGTTCATGCTTAGGAAACCCATGTTCGATTAGTTATCCTGTCATGTGCATTTGCATCTTTTGTTTTATTTTGGCAAAATTCAATGTTGCTTTAGCAATAGGAGCTGTCAGCTACCTAACGCAATCGTCCTCCTTCATCCGGGCTTGGGACTAGCAATATATATATCAAACTTGTGAAAAGGGGTTAATAAAGGTAATATTCAAAAAATTCTCATTACAGAAAATTACTCTTTTGCTGGAGTAGACCTGTGTGCTTATTATATAAGAAATTGGATTTTGCGAAAGAGAATGTGTTAGATACTCTGATAATGTTTTCCTTTTTTCCCCTTTTTTCCCTTTTCAATTTTCCCAACTCACGAGGCTATCTAATGATTTAAACAAATATAGGTTTGATAATGTCATGTTTTGGAGGAATAAATCAGCTGCAGACCATCACACAAAGATGACACGTAAAACTGGATTGATACAAGTTATAATTTTTGAGGCAGCTGATCGTGATAATATCGGCGGTTCACCTTATGGTGGGCAGAGATCTATTTGTTGCACACCTGATCTTGCTAAGCTGGAAGGGTGTAAACAAGGTGAAGTCATTAGGATACCTTCTGCAGCTGATCCCAAGTGGCCTATTGTTTATAATGTACATTTCAGTGGGAGTTATTTGTCCGCACGTATGAAAACTAGAGATTTTTACATCACAAAAACTGGAATGTACAACTTGTTCTTTATATCATGTGATCCAGAACTTGAGGGACTGACCATGAGTGGGAAGACAGTTTGGAAGAATCCCGATGGATATTTACCTGGAAGGATGGCCCCTTTAATGAAGTTTTATGTGAGTATGTCTCTTGCGTACGCATTGCTTAGTCTCATCTGGTTTTCTCAGTATTTGAGATTTTGGAAGGATATTTTGCCACTTCAGAACTGCATCACAGTTGTTATTGCTCTTGGCTTGTTCGAGATGACTCTTTGGCATTTTGAGTATGCACACTTCAACAACACGGGAACAAGGCCAGTTGGAATTACAGCATGGGTTGTCACAGTTGGAGCCATAAGAAGAACTTTTTCACGCCTTCTTATTCTCTCCGTTTCCATGGGGTACGGAGTTGTGCGTCCTACCCTTGGTGGTCTTAGCATGAAGGTTCTGCTTCTTGGAATAACTTATTTCTTAGCATCTGAATTACTGAATATTACCGAGTATGTGGGGACCATAAATGACATTGCAGGAAGAGCAAGAGTCTTTCTAGTCCTTCCTGTTGCTTTCCTGGATGCATTTTTAATCTTGTGGATTTTCACTTCTCTTTCAAAGACGCTAGAGCAGCTACAGGTATCATCTCTCCCTTTTCAAGTTCAAGTTCAAGTTCTTACCTATAATGTTGCTGCACAGTTTTGCTACACCCTTGACCTTATCTTTTCTGGCTTCATTTGGTTCAGGGTGATTTTTTTTCTGAAAAGTATTCACTTATTTGGAGTATAAAATTGTTCATATAAAATTATAAATAAATGTACATATCCTATTATTATGTGAATTTGGACAAAATATATGCCCAAACAGAAGAAGATATTTTTCACTATTTTACATTTTACCTATATTGAAAAATAATTTACAGCAAAGCATATGGGCTCTCGACTCTTTTTTTTCCCCATACAGTGTTCTGATCAAATATTACTTTTTTTTTTTTAATTTGATATTCAGGCAAAGAGGAGTTCTATAAAGTTGGACATTTACAGGAAGTTCTCAAATGCACTAGCGGTCACAGTTATTGCTTCTGTTGCTTGGATAGGATATGAGGTATACATTTACTGAACAGAAAAGAATATATATCATTTTTGCTGGACAACAACATGTCCATTTTAATTTTCTGTCTATATTTTACTTTAGTGATACAACTCAACTAAACAGTGATGGACACAGTGGAATTTACTAGAAACTTAGGGTTTCTTGCAACTGTTACTCATTCATTTTATTCTCCAATGATAGTACAAAGATATTTATAGGACCATAATGCTAGATGGTCAAGCCAACTATGATATCATGTGTATATAAGGGATTTAGTGACCTAAGCCATGCCATACTATTCAAACTAACATATTATAAAATACTCGTTCATACTAGTAATATCAAATCACTATAATTAAATACAATAAGTACAAATTAAAAAGCCTCTTACAATTGCCCCCCAATCCAAGCATGTGCCATGTCACCATATACGTCACTCTCCCTGGTAGGTGAGCACGACCTTTAGGAGTAAATTGCCTGAACTCGTGCCAAAGAAATAAATATTTGAAATTTTGTGCTTTTCAATTGTTGCTCAAACCAATTTTCTTCAATTTTCTTAAGCCCGCATATTAAACTCTGCACCGTGTGAAATTTGGGCTAGACGCAATCATCTAGACCAAGAATATCCACCTCTGGGACTTTCCCTACTCCATTTTTGGCCACTAAACAGATCCTGAAAATCACAACACAGTAGTAGCCCATAGGCACACAAATCCCCTTCGGCCAAACCAAACAGGTCAACCACTCGAATCTTCCAAGGTAATAGACTTACTAGGGAACACCCAAATCGCCTCAAAACTGTGAAGAACCTGATTGAAGCTCCTAGGGCTTGGTCCACTAGTTGCAAAAATCCAGCTTCCATCATTGCCAATCTCTTGGCCCTCTTAATAGAGCAGAACTGGAGCACCAAAAAACCCATGGGGTCATGAAGCACTAGATCCTTCGGGAGATCCTAGCCGCACCTGAAAGGCGCTGATCATCTCTTGTGTGTCTCTTGCGCCATTGACTCCAATAACCTTGTTGTTGACTTCCTTGTTCGCATTGTCATCCTCACCATGGCCTTGGCCGACGACAATAGTTACGGTGATCTCCGCTCCCTCCTGGTCGCGGCTCGTCCTTTCACAGTCACCGTTGGAGTCACCTTTGACGCGTCAAGGCTTAGAGCCAGTTCCTTTGCCGCTTCACCGTTGGAGTCACCTTTGACGCGTCAAGGCTTAGAACCAGTTCCTTTGCCGCTTTCGTCCTCAAAGTTGACAGAGACTTCTCAATTCATTCTCTCTGCACTTCCAGGGACTGCTCTGTTGCGATTCATTTGTTCCAACCTTAGGGGTTCCTCATCCTCAAGGCAGAGATATCATGGAGGTCACGAGAGATGGACTGGGGTTGTGGCTCACCATTGTCAACCTCTTGTTGCTGCTGACCACAGTTTCTTGTGTTGTGCATCTCTTCAAACCCGCCGTTTCCCTTACCGTCGTCTAGGACGATGGTGATGTTGATAATTTTAGCGATCAAATCCTCAAGAGTTAGAGATCGTAACTGTCGAGAGAGAGTGATGCATTGTCGCTTGAAATGGCAATGTCAATGGAGAACAAGAAAAGCATCAACATGGCTAAGAGAGCAGGGCGGAGTTCACTGATATCCTCTTCCTCTGAATCTTCGTATTCACTCGACTCATCGTCCTTCTCACTAAACGATGATGAGGAGTGCGAGTCGAGCCTTCGCAGCTAGTATTCATAAAATATTTGATCGTTTTTTCTAATTTTGATCACAAAAACTCGGCCATTTGAGTTTTTTTTTTCAACCCACTTTGTCGGCCAATCACCCGTTCCGAGTTGTGGCAATAACTCTTGGACCTTGCACACCAACCACCATCTTGGACCGTACACGCCAATTAGCATGAACACAAGCTAAGAGCAAACACACTTTGATACCAATTTGATATACGCAATGGAAATTTTACACATAAAGAAATAATAAAAGAGCTTTTCTCAACTTATTATCATTCATTCATATTCATTATTAAATTTAATAGTTTATTCATTGCTGAGAGATTACGAAGATATTTATAGGCCTTAATACTTAGGTGGCCAAGCTCACCAGTGTCATGGTGATCTTATGAACTTACTAAGTCATGATATCATTATTCTAACTAACATTTTCTTGAATATTCTTAAAGAATATTTCATTTATTCTAATAATATCAAAGCACTAAAACTAAATAAGTACAATATAAATAGCTCTTTGAAATCTCCCCCCACTCCAAGCACGTGCCACGTCACCAATGCATTAAATAAAATCTTAATTCAACTATTTGGAGTTGGCTATGGTTTGCTTATTTCACGTTTCATGATAGGAAGTTTTGTGGGAGGGCTACCTTTTATTAGTCATTTAATTTGTGTCTCACTTTCTATCTTTATACATCTGTTGCTAGTGAACTTCCAATTATTTCGAAATCCGATGTGATTTTTTCCAATTTTGGAACAATATGTACCATTTTCCAAAAAAAAAAAAAATCTTTGTTCTTTTCTGAAATTGTTTCATTCCAAACATGTATAATATGCTCACTAGGAATTCTCGAAAAATGATTTTTTTATCTTCCAATTTTCCTGAATTTTCTGAATTCTGATTTTGCGAAAAATGGCGTTATTTCTATCTCGGAGAAAAATTGGAATCGAAAATGTCAAGAAAAAAATTCCCTGAAAATATCGGAAAATTTTCTGAAAGAGCATTTTTGGAACTGGCCGAAAACCAATCCTAGGTTTGTCCAATTTGCTCCTTGAATACCTTGCTCTCGTACCTTATGGAATGTGGCTCGAACATTTTTCAATCTGAAAATTAAGCTATATCTACAAAGGCTTTGAACCCTTCCTACTCCAACAGCTCATGGATGGAAAGCTGCGTACTGAAGATTCTCTTTAGGACTTGTTCTTGGCTTCCATCCTTTAGGACTTCTTCTATGGCTTGAAGCTTAATCTTCAATCCATGTCATTGATCATCGTTTACTGCTGTCTTTCTCCTAAAATTTGTATGAAGGAGATTCACAGTTGATTTCTTCGGGTAGTATACACCTCATTCTCTTTGACTTGAGCTCCAGTAGTTCTCTGTAATTGCACTTTGGGGTAAAAAGTTTTACTATTTTCATTTTGGCATCTCTAGACGACGAAATTTCTGAGAGATTAAAATGAAAGCTGTTAAAAGATGTTAATTTTAAAGAATGAGGTGGTTTGTACAACATTTTGAATAAAAGGGGGGGGGGGGGGGGGGGGGGGAGGGGGAGAGGTTATTATAACAATATAACATATAAAAATAGGGAGAAGTCAGAAAATTATGAAACGGGGGTATCTCAAATGTTGTAGTATTGGTAGAGGTAAGTATAAAATCTTTAAAATGAATGAAGAATGTAAAATGATTTGAGCTTGTTTTGTTTTTCTATGCGCATATCAGGAATATCATATAATTGTGTATCTTAGGTTTGGGAAACATAGTGTGTTTGAGATGCCTAAAAAGGCAACTGTGTCTCTTAATTTGAGACAGATGGGGTATTTACTTGCATCATTCTTAAGGATATTAAATTGTGCTAGTCGACATCTGAAAATGTTTGTCCAGTTTTAATGACTGGTTTGTGTTCTAATTTCTTGCTTTGTGTTTTAAAATTTTAGACTGTGGATCTGCAGTTGTTATTGGTAATGAGCTTGTTTCTGCAGGTTTACTTTAAAGCAACAGATCCATTCAATGAGAGGTGGCAGAGTGGTTGGATCATCACTGCTTTCTGGGACATTCTTGCGTTTGCATTGCTCTCTGTTATCTGCTATCTCTGGGCCCCATCACAGAGCTCTCAACGGTATGTTGTAATTTTTTATAGTCATAGTCATTAGGTGGTGATTTTTTCTTTCATTGCGGTAATTCTGTGAATATATGTATGGGGGAAGAGAGAGAGAGAGAGAACTAGTTGTTGCAACTTTGATCATCTTCCTTGAAAATTTATCCATTTGTCAAACTTCTACCCACTGAGGAGCGACAGATAGGCCGTAGGGCACCCTGGACCACTTGAGGGTTTGATTAGTGAGTGTGTTTTTGGGGTGGTGGTGGGGGGCTAATTTTCAGGATTACATATGTTCCTCTTTAATTCTGATGACATTTCTAAGGAAGTACCAAAGTGGCTCCCCTAAACAAATATTCCCTCCATCCTAAATTAATAGTCCGTGTTCCCTTTTTAGTTCATCCCAAATCAATAGTCGTGTTTCTATAAATAATATATAAGACTATGTGAGATTGCAAGGTTATCCATGCGAACAGTATGTGAGAACAATGATCCAAGTGCATGTCTTTGCATTCAAAGTATTCATCAATTTGAATGTGGAAAGTAAGTTTTTGCTTAAAATGTTTGACATTCAATGACTATTTATTTCAGATGGAGCGAATAATATTTTCAAACTAGGGCCCATCCTATCTATATTCTCTTTATTATGTGGCCCTCCATTTTAGAATTTCTTGTTCCCCGTTCCCTTACTTTGATTGGCTGGAAATTCGTACCCCCTCTTTAGGAGGGAGAGTTTCATAAAGGTATATCTGTAGGGAAAAGTACAGAAAAATCCTGAACTGTGCAGTTTTGTAAAAAAAAATCCCCTGAACTATTTTAAATCGTAAAAGAAATAAAATAATAATAATAATTAAAAAAAAAACTGGATTATGCATTTTGTTGTAAAGACCCCTGAGGGACTTGTTAAAGACACAAAGGTCATTGCAACAAATGCATAGCCGTGGGTAGTTTTGCATTCGAAATAATGTAGGAAAGCTGTGCATAATTCAGGGGATTTTTTGCAATTTACGTTTTTATACTAATTTCCAAACCATGGGCAAATTATTGTGGATGATGGTGTCGTTATCATTGGAACTTGCAAAACAAAAAGCTGTCTCTGTGCCCCATTTAGGAATTTCCTTATCACCTCCTATGCTTTAATTAAATGTGGCCTCTTTAATTACTATTATCCCCATCTAATATATTTCCAATCAAACACTACAAAAGTAATAGAAAAATGAGTAAAACTATTGTCATGGGGAAATTGTAATGTTAATCAAACACACTACTGATATTTTTGTGGCAATTTTCTCCTCACTTGTGATGTATAACTCGTGCGCAGTTACGCCTATTCAGACGAAAAGGGAGAAGGGTCTGATGACGAAGAAGCTCAATCGTTGTGCAGTGGAACACCAAAAGGCGACATCAGTTTAGTCAAACAGGAGAGAAAGGAGAAGAATGTCAGAGGAGAAGGTACGGATGATTTTGATTTGGATGACGACGATGAAGAAGAGGATAAGAGGGAATGACTGCCCAAGTGTTCGTTAGTGAACAGCTGTTTCTGTACAGATTGATGAACACAGTGAAAAAAGAAAACCTGCTGAATTGTTAAGCAAAAAGAATGGGGTGCCTCTGTGATTAATGTATTCTTCACAATGTTGATTTCGGGTGTATCTATTAGCACTATTAAAAAATTCTCTAGCACTCTAATTGTCATTGGTGACACTTGTGAGGGGATTCTGTGATATATTGCGAGTCGTTGTGATACTTCTTGAGAGCTAGGGTATGTTTGTAGAGTTTGAATAATCACACCCATTGAGATTTTTGAGATTTTGTTACGTTAACACTAGAGGGAAGCAAATGGTGCTTACAGGAACATGAAATTTTGAGAAAACGAGGGAGTTGAACGTGGATGACCTTGGGGCAATGTTGTTGTGATTGCATTTTTCTCTTGCGGATTTGTTATGTAATTCTCTATATTTTAGATTGAAAAGAGTGGGTTGTGAGTCACAGACTAAATTGTAAAAGTGATGGCAGGGCTCTATTCGAACTGTTGTAGTAAAACATAAGCAATAATATTTTCGGATGGAATAGTGTAACACTCTTGAATTGCGAGTGTTATAAAGCTGTTTCGCTAATGAGAAAGTAAAAGGTGTATTAAACTTTGAAAGATAATTAAAGGGCAAAGAATACAATTCTTATATTACATTCAACGTATCCTTTTACAATCACTAATCAATGTATCTATACACAAGCATCTCTACTATCTTTCCTCCAGCTGTCACAAGGCTAATAAACTCAACTTACTCCAAAACTTCCAACTGGCATAAATGAAATTGTCTTTCACTGATTTTACAAATGTACCCATTTGTTGCATTACCCTTCCCTCCAACGCAAATCCTTGCCCTCGAGGAATAACCTTGCAAATTGAGCCTTGACCAGCACCAGCACCACATCTTCTCATGTGGCATTTTCAACATCAGAATCTACCCATTTGAGAAACCACTGCTCCACAATATGAGGATCATTATGTAGAATCACAAGTGATTGTTGAGATTCGTGCGGGAACATCCACTTTAAAATTTTAAAGAGAAGGTTCGAAAACATATTTATTCCGACTAAGAGGGAGAAATGCACTGGAATACCGATGTGTATCATATACCTGAATTTACTTATGGTAATGTTCATCTCTTGGCAAAAACAAGTCATGGATATTATTAGGAGAGTCATGCTTTTAGTCTCCCTTTCGATCCATAAGGATCAAGATCGAATGAATGCTCATTCTCTTTCTGTCAAGCAAAGATATGTTCTAACCTCTCAATAACTAATGATCAAGTGAGACACAAATTCTTTAGTTCGAATTTTTCTAATAAAAATGACGATAGGATTCTTTTTTTAATTGTTCTAACTACCAACACCCGGTTTGGTTGAATCACAAGTTCGGGATACATAGAAAAGTGGATGTATTTTGCAATCATTGGGTAATTTGAATTTGTAGGCTACGTTCCCTATATCTGCAATCACTTCATAAGGCCCATAATACTTTGCTACTAACTTCAAATTCCCTTCGTAAACTCAGAGAGGTATGTCTGTATGGTTGCATTTTGAGATATATTTTATCTCCTACCATAAACTCCCTTTCGGATCTTCAGTTGTAAGATGTATTCCCTAGCTTGTACATATTATCTAGAAGTATTTGAGCTACAACATATGCACCAAATGGATGATTAAGTGCCATAAAGTGGGCATACTTGGTCAATCTATCCACAATTACTAACCAATGTCTTTTCCTTTTGATTTTGGGAGACATTCTACAAAATTCATTAAGATTTGTACCCATGGTCAATAGGGGAATGTCTAGTGCTTGAAGCAATCCTGAATAGTGCACATGTTCTCCCTTATTTCTTTGCCACGCCTCACGGGCCATTACAAAATTCTTAATATAGTCTCTCATTGCAAGCCACCAAAAGACTTGTTTCAGTCTATGATAAGTGTTTTCCATTCCTGAGACCTCCCATAGGAGAGGCATGCATGACTTCCACCACTTGATTTCTTAATTCAATGGATTGCCCAACATAGAGTCTATTTTTGTATCCCACCATGCCTTGCACTAATATAAAATGTTTATCGTTGGTAGGATTTATTGCCAGCAGAGCGGTCTTATCTTTTGCTCAAGCATCATCTTCATAACTATTAACAATATTTTGTATTCATTATGCTATTGTAACAGTACAGGCAACAAGATCCCGCATCCTCCTTGGCTCTTGATAATGCATCAGTAATCCTATATTCACTACGTTTTTTTTATTGGATATCATAGTTAAAGCCTATCAATTTAGTTAGCCACCTTTGTTGGAGAAATGGGTGACCCTTTATTTCTAAAAAAAAATATTTTAAACTTTTGGTGGAATGTTTTTATAGGGGACTTGTTTCTTGTAAAGTACGGTCCCCACTTCGTTACAAGTATAATTATAGTTAAGAACTCCTTCCCATAAGTACTAAAACCCCTATTCTTCGTCCCAAGATCTTTACTTAATTAGGCTATAGGTCTTTCATGCTGTAATAGTACTACCCCCATCCCTATGCGGCATGCATCCATTTCTGTAAGGGCAAGTTTTCAACAGAGTCAACTTGTGTGTATTGACTTGAATCGGAACAAAATATTTTGAGTCATAGGTTGGGGTTGGTGTTTCCCTCGAAGCATGTGATGTATTTGATTGAAGACGTAGCGGCCACAATTTCATATTCATCACCGTGTCAAGTTTTCTTCTTCATGTTCTGAGGATCTCGCAGATATGAATGCATATATTTTGATCCTTGGAACGTAATAATTGGGTGCTAGGCTTTTATAAAATTGTTTTAAAATGATTTTATCCTTTTTATATTTATTTAGAAGAAAAATATTTTTTTAATGACTTCGTTAGGATGAACTTGGTAAGTCGTTCAAACGAGTATGGTACCTCGTTAGATCTATATTCAAACGAAACTTCAAACAAGATATTTTTTACCCTTCTCTGAAATCTTATTGGAATCGTCATTTGAATAGTGTTCGAGCGAGATGTTATACTTCATTCAAATGAGGTACAATGTCGTTCGAACGAGCCCATGAATTTTTGATAAATTTGAGATTTTGTAAGCTGCTTTTCATCATTTTCTCGTTTATAACAAACCTCCTATAAATAGGAGTGCATAACAGTGTTTTTCTTTGAGACTTTTTCAATGTTTTAGAGTTCCCAAACTCTTTCCAAAGACTCTTAAAATCCCTAGTTTATACCCAAGTTGTTTAGGATCCAAGTCTCAATTCATATATGCTTTGAAGTTCTTATTTTGGGCATTGAAGTTTATTCTCTTCATCTTATTGAGAATTGTTTCATACGAAGGACTCCCTATTAGTTATTTACACACAGTGGACTCTGTGGTGCTGTGTAGCGGTGAAGAGGCAGTGGATTCCGTGTTCCAATTCGTTGACGATTATTGATTTGTTCGGTGGATACACCTAGTACTCTAATTGGTTATAGTGATGACTGGGCATGTTGCTTTGACGATAGTAAAAGTAGCCCATGTGCTTGTTATTATATTAGGAACAACTTGGTTGATTGGGGTTAGAAGAAACAAAATTATAGTTCTTTATCTACTGCTGAGGAAGAATATATCCCGAGAGTGCTGAATAGGATCAAACAAATGCTCAATAACTACGCCATTATAGAAATTCAAGCGACTTTATTGTGTAATAATGAAAATGAGATAAATATAACTAAAAATCCTATTCAGCACTCTCGGGAGGTCACACATAAAGATACGTCATCATTTTATCAGAGAGTTAATAGAGTCTAAAGAACTCTTAATCGAATATGTTAACACAGAAAAACAAATTGCTAATTTTCTAACTAAACCTCTTATATATATGCATTTTGAAAGGTTAAGAAGATCAATAGGGGTGATTATGCTTGATTGATATATTTGTTTTACATGAACCTAGATTCTTGTCTTTGTTATGGTTATGATATGATATTTGTGGTTATGGGGAGTGATGATTGATAATGACAAAAGGCACCTCCCATATCTAGTCAATGTAGGATTAGTACTTGACAAGACCCATTTTTCAGTTCATTACCTTTCACCCTTGTCTATTTGAGTCGAAATGGGGGAGAAGAGTTCATCCATATATTGCATATTTTATCTTTACTTTGTATTACTCACTTGATCTGAAGGTATATTTTTGCAGTTTATGTCAGAGATTTTGTATACTTTGAGTCTAGGATCAAATATTATTCGTTGAGTTGTATTTTACACCCTTCTTCTTATTTTGGGTTCTAGGTGAGGTAATTAGCTTTTTGATAGGGTTAGGATTTTTTTCCTAAGAGTTCAAAACTATTCCACGGGATATATATGTACTCGATAGAGTTTATTCACAAATATCCAAGGTGAGAGATTGAAACATCCTTTGATAGAGACTCTATTAGGTTTTCTTGAGTCTAGACTATTAAGGTGTTCAACTAGTTTCGATAGATTATACAAAACATTTTAGTAGAGATCCCTTCTTGAATTTCATTCAAGATTGAATACTCAAGGAACCTTATCTGCACAACATGATCCTAGTTGGTAAGGTGAAGATACACCAATTGAGTATAGTGGAACACACTACATTATTCATTTTTCATACACATGCATTCATATAATTTTTTGCAGTATCATTTAACTTTTGAGGCATTAATTGATTTAAAATTAGTAATTGATTAGATAAATTAATCCTATGCTTAATAATGCTAAAAAGGTGGGGAAATGTTGTTTTGGTATAATAATGTGTGAAAGCCTGAATTAAAAATATTTTTTTGGAATTTTTAATTGATTAAATAAAAAAATTGATTTGAAAAATCATTTTGTTATTTTCAAAAACACATTTAATTGATTAAGGTGTGTTTGTTGTGTGTTTTCTCCGCGTCTGTGTTGTGAGATGTGTGTATTACCGTTGGATTAGTATGATCAATGGCTGATATTTGAGTTTAGAACTTCTCCTAGATCACTAGCCTTCGCTTAAACTTGTTACCGGTTTGACCAGTTTAACTTACTTGGTACGCTTCTTTTGTGACCTTAAATTTACACTCGATGGTGAGAAGAGTTTCAGTCGTTCATTTCAAGTGGTTGTTATTGATAGGCAGGGTTTTTTCGCGGCGTGAGAGTCACCTGTGTGCCAGTCATTTTGAATTCGGCTCACCTGAACTATACAAAAATCTAAATTACGACTACATTCAATGGGTGATTATAGCGGTAAGTTGGGTATCAAAAGATCCACAGAGATGAGTTGCTAGAATTTATAAGGTTTAATATTTCTAAATAAAAGTGTAAAAGATAAAAATGAACAAAAAGGAAAAGATGCGAAAAAGGAAATGATTAATCTAGGCGAGTATATTGAAACTAGATTAACAAAGCAAGTAAAAATTATAGGTTGCGTCGAATATCCCTCACCCGAGTTAATTATATAAAATGGTTACATGGGTCGACGAGTTATTACAAATGTGTCTCGTTTCGACAGTTAATTGAACCAAGGGTTGTCACGCCCCTAAATCCGCATAAAAGTCCAATACGATTTTGGCGTCAACAAATACCTTGGAAATTACGCTCGCAAGGTCGTAAGCACGGAACATACATGATATGCCCCGTCAAATCCCCTAGGTGTAATAACTAGGACAACGCACCCGAAATAGACCCATAAACTCCATCACCAAAGCAAAGTAACATGTCAACCCGGAATGAGTTCAATCCGGCACAACCTAGACTAAATTAGCTAGAAAGCATCATAAAAACGCGATAAATCTACACTAGAAAGTAACTAAATCAAAGCATGTAAATAAAGCATGTAAACCTAATTACAAAGCAAGAAATAAGTAAATACAACTATATTAATGGAGATGGAAGATGAAAGTGCAAATTACAAACCCAATTGGGTGTCAATCCAAGAAGAAATGAAGAAATGAGCTCTCAAACCTCCAAAACCCTCAAACCCTAAGCTAAACTAACCTAAAATCAATTATTATCTATTATTTACACAAAAATTCCTTTATATAGTATAAGGAATTAAATTAGAAAAGAAAAGGAAAAAGAAAAGAAAAGGCAAAATATCTGTAGAAAACAGGGGATCGATCGATCGATCAAAATGATCAATCGATCGATGGTAAAAATCATAGCCCACTGTCTCCCCATGATGGCCAAAACTGAAGGATCGATCGATCGATGGCTACAGGTCTACACATCTTCCTCCTGTTTTGGTTGGTTTGGTTTTCCCTTCCGATAGAAAGCCGTAACTTCTTCGTTAGGGATCGGATTCGCGCACCGTTCACGGCAACGCGAAGCTTGTGAGGAGGGATACGACTTCCGTGTAGATGTTGGGCCAGGTGCCCAAGCTGTGAATTGGCCAAATTGCCCTTGAACATGCGACTGCGTACGGAATTTGAGCGGAATGCATTCGAACTTCCACTACACCAAATCTACACTATTGTCACGGTCATTGACCTTGACAAGTTGGACTTGTCAAGGTCAATGACCGTGACAATTCGGGGCGAGACAAATTTTTTTATCACGGACGTGTCACGGTTAAAAATCGTGACAAAGCCTCGACCCTTTTTAAAAAAATTATCACGGTCAATGACCGTGACAATTCTAGGCAGAATTAAAAAAAAATTTGCTGAGCAGTATGGCCACTGCCACTGCCCAGCAGTATATTTGTACCTGTTATAACAACGTTGGTTGTACCTATTCAAACATCATATATCCAGAGAAACTAAAGATAGTGCAAATATATATTCATGACGATATAATCCAAATATTCAAAATAGAAATAATATACATGACGATATAATCCAAATCTCTACTACTTAAAAAGAGGGAAGTTCCTCTTCAAATCTCAAAGTACTAAACTACCCTCATTAAATTAACATTTCCTATCACACCCTTAATATTAGTCTCACACATTCATTAAATTAAAATTCAATGAATCTTAACTTGATACATTTTCTCTCCTAATACATTCATCTAACAAAACTTCCAAATACATTCATCTTGAAACCCTAGAAATCAAAAGTCAGCTGCCCAAATTCATTCATCTTCACATCAGATTCATATTGTATAGTTTCTTCGTTGTTGTTGTTTCTTGTCCAAAAAACAAGGCCAATACTCCTAATTTCCTCTCTAATTTTTTACTCCTTTTTTATTTGCCATCAAAAGTATGTATTTGTTAATTTGAAAGCAAATACATAATTTTTGTAATTATCTATCTTATTCATGAATGTTGTCTCTCTTTTGTGCTCAGATTTTGTATTTTCAATTTTAGTGTTGTTCTATTCATGTTTTATAATAATTCTAAATTCAATGTTAATTTCAGAAAAATTATATGTATATTTTAAGTTAAGGAATTACCAAGTTCACACCTTATTAGATTATTATTTTTTATGCCTTTATATGTATTTCCCAGTTGGACATGTTTATTTCTTAAAGATTCTAAAAATTCTTAAAACACTCTATTTACTTTTTAAAAGACAAACTTGCCCTTTGCTCTAAAGATCAAACAAATACATTTTTATTTGTTAATTTTTTTTCAATAAAAACAGTATTTTAAATTATTCTTTAAAACTTTTTTTAAAATTAAAAAATAACTGTTTTTTATAAAAACTGTTAAAAAATTGTTATGATAGTTTTAAAAACCCTTTATTATTTAAAAAACTGTTATGATACTTTTATAGAAGTTTTTTTTTAAGACGGATTTAAAAACTGTTTTTTTTTAAAATTGTTTTTTAACATAAAATTGGGAAAAAAATTAACAAATAAATTTTTTTTTTTAAAATAATAATTGTTTTTATAACCGAACACGACTCAAATAAAAGCAACTCGACACAACACGACAATTTTTTTTTTAACCAAACATGAACACGATCCTAATAAAAGTGACACGACACAATATGAAATATTGTTTTTTTACAAAACACGAACACCGCCCAAGTAAAAGTGTCACGCTATAATATATGTTATTTTTTTAACCAAATAGGAATCCAACCAAAATAAGAATGACACGACACGCCTCAAAATCTTATTTTCACCAGTAAAAGTAGTATGACACAACACGAAATCTCATTTTTTTACCAAATACTAACACAACTCACTTAAAATGCAACACCTCAAGTGGGTCGTGTTCGCATTTCGTAAAAAAAATAATTTTGTGTCGTGTCATGTCACTTTCATATGTGTCATATTCATTTTACATAAAATTAAGATTTTGAGATGTGTCGTGCCATGTCATGTTAATTTTAATTTTGTTGCGTATTATAAAACATTTTAAATAAAATGTACAAAAAAAAAAACAGTTTTAAATGAATAGTTTAAAACAATTTTTTAAGTGCCTAAAGATTTTATTTAAAAAAAATTAAGATTCTAATAGTTACTGTTTTGGAACTACTGACTTTTTATTTTTATAAAACAATTTTTGAATCTATTAGAATTTTTGTAACTATTAGAATTTTTGTAACAATTTTCTTAAAACACTCCCATGCTTGGATTTTACTTAAAATATTTTTTTTTAAATAAAATCTTTAGGCACTTAAAAAATTGTTTAAAACTGTTTTTTTTTACATTTTATTTAAAATGTTTTATAATACCGCCTATACATACCGCTGACGCGTACCAACATACTAAAAAATGGTCCTCGTCAGCGGTATGTATAGGTGATTGAACCGCCTATGCCTACCGCTGATGCGGACCATTTTTTTAAATACTAAAAAGATTATTTTTGAAATAATAAATAATGGTCCTCGCCACCGCTATAAAAAAAAAATAAGACTCCATGTCACGTCGCGTTTTATTTAGGTCGTGATTGTGTTAATTAAAAAATATAAAAAATAGTTTTCAATATAAAAAACAGTTTTCAATATAAAGAACTGTTTTTTTATTTGTTAATTTTTTCCCAATTTTATGTAAAAAACATTTTTTTTGAAAAGAAAACAGTTTTTAAATCTATCTTAAAAAAACTTTTTTAAAACTATCATAACAACTTTTTAAATAAAAAAAGGTTTTTAAAACTATCATAACAATTTTGATTAAAAAAAGTTATTTTTTAATTTTAAAAATAAAAAATATTTAAAAAACAGTTTAAAATACTATTCTTTATTGAAAAAAAATTAACAAATAAAAAAGTATTTGTTTGATCTTTAGAGCAAAGGGCAAGTTTGTCTTTCAAAAAGTATTTGGAGTGTTTTAAGATTTTTGAGAGCGTGATTAGCTTTACCCGTCAATACCACATTGAAAATATTTCTTATAATTTATATTCGAAATGGTCATATATTTTCTTTGAAACTTTTTATGATATTGTCAATATTTGTGGTCAAAGCTTGAATTGTCCATCTCATAGTGAAGGAATCTCACTTTGATTTACGAGGTAATTGCAATTGATTAATGTATCATTGTTATTTTACTTATCATTTAGAAATTGATCTATATAAGATTCTCTTATGTTGACAAAAATGAAAAAGTAAGATCCGTCATAACCGTAATGATAATCATTCATACGTTTGCCTAATAATTTTCTAATCTCAAATACCTTTTCGTAAAATAAATAAATGATTATATATATGGTTGGAGTATATGCTTTGATCCAATTATGTATTATTATTTTATGAGTGTTGGACAATTAAAATTTGTTAGCATGAATAAAATTCATTGCATATCATGTGTTTGACAATATTCATCTATGTCTTTTTTTAACATTTCTATCTTCGTTTTCTATTTTGGGTATCCGATTTGCGAATTATAAAATATAAATGTCTACATACATGGTACCTAATACTGAAAAAAATGCAGGTGATATAGTTTTATGAAATGAGTGTATTTACAAACTACGCGTGTATAACAAATTATAGAGTAGAACCAAGTAGACACCCAAATTTTTATAAAATAAGGAAGAACATAATTGTTTGGATAAACAAAATTACATCATTGCAATATACATATTAAACTTTTTGATATCACGATAAATGAAACAACCTATGAACCAAAATAATCAAAGACTCTAATGATTCATTATTTAGTGGACTTTTTTGGAGCGATTGGGTACTCAGTGAGTGGAATTTTGGGTCCACTAAGTTTAAAATGACATTCACGCACAAACTTACGTATTGATACAAAATTTATTTTATATTAGCCGAATATATGCTTTTTTAACCTACATTTTTCAAACTATTTTCATTATGTCATAATTGTTGGATTCATATATATGGGAGACTAGATGGATATGTATATAGAGAGAATGGAGATGGGTTTGGCATTGGTTTTATAGGTTACGACCTAAATTATTGAGTATAATGAAGATTTGACACATATTGTCCCATTTATTTAGTCCTGAAAATTTAGCACTTGGAAAAATACGATCGTCTTACGCCTACATCAGAGAGAAGATTTTTTTCCCACGTGATTAGTGTAGGGTACATTTGATTGGTAAGTTATAAAAATGGTGAATAACATTTTAATTTTTTATGATAGTAAGAAAAAGAGACAAGTGCTTAGGTACCCAATTAATAAAGTCAATTATGAGAATCCTATTTCTTTGATACGGTAGAAAAGTAGACCAATATCAAGTCAAAAGTGTTAGAAAATAATCCACCAACTTAACGAAAAATAATGCGATCGATGGTTCCGACTGTAACATCTGCCTAGACATGGTTCAAGACCCTGTAACCACCTCTATTTCTGCCCCTGTATTTACAAATGCATTCATTACCCAAGTGTATCTGCTGAAATCCAAGATCACCAACAGCCTCAATGCCCTGTATGCAAGGCTGAAATTACAGAATAAACCTTAGTACTACTCTACGGACATGGTCAAACAGAAAAAGCATCTGAAGACAAAGTCCCACACACGGATTTAGTCGTACCACGAAGGCCTTCGAGTCCTAAATATGATTTAGTCATTAGTCGATATCGCCCACATGCATGATAGGCAGGCAACAACAGCAGTTGTTGTTGTTGCTTACAGATACATGTCAGCTGGCTGGCATAGAGGAGTAAGCACGGATGAATGATTAAGCAAGAACAGCAGATGCTGTTGTAACTAGAATTTTAGCGAGAAAAGATAGGATTCTTTCAGTGAAATCAACCTTAGTGGATGCATAATATAATAATGTGTTGTCTTTTAAGTTGGTTTACCATTGAGCTTAGGATCTTTCACTTAATATAATTCATGGTGGAATTTTATACATTTTCCTAGAATTTGTGACAACTTGGTTGTTGTGAATATTTGGAGTAATAATTTAATTGGTGAGATAGGAAATTCCCTTCATGTATGCTTTAATATTCAGTATGTTGATCTGAGCGCCAACAAATTGAGTGTAGATTTAGGGTTTGAATTTGAGAAGATGAAAGAGTTTTGGGAATCGGAGAACAGATTAGGTAGCATAGTGTCACTAGCAGAAAATTGCACTTTACACACTTTAAACGCGTCGGAAAATGATTTCAGAGGATAATAACCTAGGGGAATTTCAAACTGCCAAAATTTACATGTATTGACTTTGTGGGGTTACAGGGCCAATTTAACAATAGATTGGTTTATTTTCGAATCTCCAGGGGCTTTGTTGGCTAACAAATCCTTAATTCTAGAGTCGTTATTAATCCTGAAAAAATTACCTTTCCCAGATCTAACTACAAACAAATTTTATACTCCATATTAACATCCCCTTATTTTTTACCCATTTGATGAGCCACATAAATCGTTTCAACCACTCGAAAGAGGTATTTTTACCATAGTTTTTGCAGTACCTCTGTTGCAGTTATAGGGATTCTGATTATATATACATACATGTTTGTGTGTATTTCTTCCTGCTTTTGAGTAGGGAGTTCTGAGTTCGTTTGTGATAGATTTAGAGTATTCAGAGGAATATCTTGTATAGTTTACAGTTGAATGGAGGTTTGGTTTTTGGGGTAATGATTGATGCTTCGTACTAGGTACTTTATGTTATATTCTAACAAAACAAATTCTATATAATATGTTGCAAGTATTTTTATTACTTTGTCCTTCACAAATTTGCAATGGAAAGAAGTTTAATATCTGGAAACGGCCACACGTGCAACGCACGTGGGCACAACTAGTATAATTAAAATGGACAAACTTAAAAATAATGTTACTACATGTCTTGGGTAAATGTGAGGAGGTGAGTTGGCCACGCGATATACGAATTGACACACCCACTAATATACATCGTGCCGCATTGTTCGCGCAACCACAATAGGGAGTTATCCTTCCCGAGTATCACATGTGTGACGAGCACGTTGGACTCGATCCCTTGAAGTGCACGTCCATGAACTATTCCACCCTCGACGATATTCGGGTCCCTCAACCCCCGCCCTATCCGCTGGCCATCAAATACATCCAATATGAACATGCTCGGCCAACCAAGTGTCGATAATGGTCTGGGGAAGGGAGACAAATAAGGAAGTGGATCATTGAAATACGCACGTGATGGTGAAGAAGCAGCGAGGTCCACATCCTCGTCCTCCTGCGCCTCGTTCTCCCGCACCTCCTCTTCCTCCTCCTCCACCGCCTTCTCCTTCCCTTTCCCTTTCCTCTTCCCCTTACGGTCTCCGCCCAACGTACGCTTCATGAATGCGTACATATCTTGGATCTTCGCCTCCAAACCGGACAGCTTTGAATCGTGTGAATCCACCGTTTGAGCCAACCCGGTGTCGCTCGTCTCCAATCCGATGATCCTAGATTTGGACACCCGTGAGCTCACCCCCTTGTCCTCCCCTTGCGATCAGAGCCAAGCACTTGGCTGAGTGCGTATGTGGACAAATACGCTTTGTCGGCATCAGACTGCGACTCATGCACTTCCTTAAGCTTTGCCTGAAACGACAAAAAGCACATAATTAGTAAAATAAGTAAACTAAAAACTTATAACATAATTAACAAAAATTAAACTGTCGGATTACTTACAATCGTGGCTGCGACGCTCGGGGACACCTCCTTGTCCTTCCCCTTCTTCGTCCGAAGAGCCACATAAGTATCGAGCCTATGTGGCTTACCCCCTGGCCCACTCCCTACCCCCTGAAATAAAATAAAGTAAAATTAGTATCGGCCCCAAAAAGTAAAATAATGAAGAATAATATATTTCTGTAGTTATAGAAAAATTAAATCTTACCTTCATCCTATGCTCCACCTCGGCGTAAGAGGTCCGGCCGGAGTAGTGCACGTCCGTCTTTTTTGCACGATTTTCCCTCCCCGATTGGCGAGATGCCAATTGTCGATCCTCGATCTCATTGTCAATGAACTTTTTCCATTGTGCCAATGAGATCGGCTCCTTGGGCGGGATGGATCCTTGCCATTGTATAATGGACTCTCGTGTTTTCCCAAAGTACCGTGTCCGCATATTTTTCTTCCACGTCTTGTGTTGCTCCCTCAACAGCTCCAAGACGGAATCGCGTAGCTTTGGATCCAAGTTGAATTGTTCCTGTCCTACAAATTCAATGTTAGTTGCGAATAAATATAAATATAAATATAAATATAAATATAAATATAAATATAAATATAAATATAAATATAAAATGAAATCGAAATTGAAATTGAAATTGAAATATTCATATAAATATAAATATATTACATGTAGTGCCGCCCAAACAGCTAACTTGAGCTCATATGGCACCTCCTTCCAACTCATAAACCCCGGGTCGATGACCGTCTTTAGCAGCTCGAGGGATCTCGCTAATAGCTCCGATTTGTTCTCGATGGTAATCCCAAATTTTCCATATTTGGGGAGCCTAGGGGAGGAGGAGCCCTCTTTTCCTCCGCTACCACCGAGCCCAGACGACATCATCATAAACAGTATCATCATCTTTGCCTTAATACCTGAAGGAGACATTTGCTGTAAAAAAATGTTATTAGTACACATAGACACATACCCCTACCCCACCCCCACCACGTACACGTACACGTACATAAATATGTCTAAATTAGTTGAAAACATCTAACGTGGAATAGATGTAAAGCATGGAATTATTATTATATATATATTATATATGCCGGAATAGATGTAAAGCATGGAATTATTAGTACACAAACCCCCCCCCCCCCCACCACCACCACCACCACCACACCCCCTGCCCCCTCCCCCACCACACACCACCACACACATATATACACACACATACACACACATATACACATATTTAATTTCAAGTATGTTTCATTTAATTATCATACTTTGTATATATTGTTCAATATACAAAGTAATTTTTTAAAAAAAGTTGAAAAATTCCACCTCATATGGACAATAATCCAGTGGTCATGCCACTTTTAAAACTAACCAACCCAACAGTTACTAAACCAAATAATCCAACAGCAATTTCAACAACAAATGTGTAACCCGTACTCCTTCTAATTCATCTACTCAATTAATCCATTTCATCAATTAAACTAACAATTAAAGTATACAATTATTAATTTACTAATTTACAATGAGGGGCAATCCTACTTTCATATGAAATTGGCACTAATTATTAATTTACTTTCATCTAAAACTATACAATTAAAATTACAATTAAAGCTATACAATTTATTAATTAAAGCTATACAATTGTTAAACCCCCCCCCCCCCACCCCACCCCCTGCCCCCTCCCCCATCACACACCACCACACACATATATACACACACATATACACATATTTAATTTCAAGTATGTTTCATTTAATTATCATACTTTGTATATATTATT
This sequence comes from Sambucus nigra, assembly GCA_949130495.1. Classification (NCBI taxonomy): domain Eukaryota; kingdom Viridiplantae; phylum Streptophyta; class Magnoliopsida; order Dipsacales; family Adoxaceae; genus Sambucus; species Sambucus nigra. The sequence continues at coordinate 133,957,693 of OX422212.1, forward strand.
CGATATACAAAGTAATTTTCAAAAAAAGTTGAAAAATCCCACCCCCATATGGACAATAATCCAGTGGTCACGCCACTTTTAAAACTAACCAACCCAACATTTACTAAACAAAATAATCCAACAACAATTTCAATAACAAATGTGTAACCCGTACTCCTTCTAATTCATTTCATCAATTAAACTAACAATTAAAGTATACAATTATTAATTTACTAATTTACAATGAGGGGCAATCCTACTTTCATATGAAATTGGAACTAATTATTAATTTACTTTCATCTAAAACTGTTTCATTTATTAATTATATTTTAGTTGATGTAATTATAGAAACTATGGATGGATTCAATTTAATTTTACTATGTGAATGTTTTTATCAACAATGAGTTAACCTTGAAACAATATATATTATCTCATAGAATCATCAAAACACGAAAATGGGTTAATTCATGGGTTAATTAATGGATTAATTCAAATACAAAAATAAATTCATGGGTTAATTCAAATACAAAAATACAAATTCATGGGTTAATTCAAATACACACACACACACACACACACACACACCTCCCTCCACACCCCCCACTCACCACATACACACACACACCCACCCCCACCCACCACATACACACACAATAGCCCCCCACCCTGCCCCACCTCCCTGCCCCACCTCCCTCCACACCACCCACCCACCACACATATACACACACACACACAACAACCCCCCTGCCCCACCCCCTACCCCCACCCTGCCCCACCCCCCACACACGCACATATATACACACACACACATATATATACACACAAACAAATATATAAATGGAAGAGAGAGAGAGAGAGAGAGAAATAAACCTGAAACTAGAGAGAGAGAGAGAGAGAGAGAGAGAGAGCAGCGTAGAGAGAGAGAGAGGGAGGGAACGGCGAGAGGGAAAAAAGAAGGGGTAAGGGTTTTTACTGTAGAAGTTGTCACGGTCGTGTCAAGGTCATTGACCGTGACAATTATTTAAATAATTGTCACGATCATTGACCGTGATAATTCTTTGTCACGGTCGTGTCAAGTTCAATGACCGTGACACAAAACGGGTGTTTTTTATCACGGTCAATGACCTTGACAAAGGTGGCCGACTGAAAGGTGACAATTTTGTCATTTTGGTGTAGTGTTCATACTTAGTACCTAAATACCTACAAAAGCCCAATTATACCTCATATAGCATGTTAACAATATAAACCGAGGTTGTCTGGTTAACAGGCTTAAATATAGAGATTAAGGCACCCGAGGGGACTAAAATGCGTAGGTTCGAGGGATGAAATACGCAATATTTGCATCGTATCACACCCCCTAACTTACACATTGCTAGTCCCTAGCAATGAAATAGGATACAACAAGAACTAAAATCAAACCAAAAGTAGGGGATAGTACAAAAGTATGGTATAAAAGCATAAGGCCACTTTCGTGAGCGATTCGATTGCATTTAGCGTATGCAATAAGCCGTTAAACCCCTAGGTTACCCTAGTGGACGAGTGTCGTCTCGTGAGGGTTTTCAGGGATGATACCCACAAACATCACATGGTTTCCTCAAAATAAGCCCAAACCAACATGCGACAAGCCCAACAATAGCGAATAAGATTTCATACGCATTATTAGCACATTGAACGAATTCAAACAAAAGTTCGAATCATTGACATTATAAAATGCACCTCATAAAATTGAAACCTTAAAATGTGGGAGGGGAGCGAGCACATACAAAGTGTGATTTGGCAAAAACTTAAATAAATCGGATAAACATTAAAGTAAGCATATATTCAATCCTCACGGGCATTACACCCATCAAGTGAATTCAATCAAAACAGGGAGGTAACACACGAAACATGCGGGCATAAAGAGTAAATGTAAATGGAAAATAGGTCGCACACATGTCACAAATGAAGAACGCTATATATAAAATGAAAAACTGTAATCTCAATGAAAGATACCGCACATTAAAGGAGGCGAAATGCATTTTCACAGATTATCAAAACTATTTAAACCTTTGAATTACATACTTAAGATCACATAGGACTTGAATAGGGTTGTAGTGTAGACTAGGCTAGGGTATGAAATGAAAGGGATGTATATACGGATTCAAAGTGTTCGAAATGAAAACTTAGAATAATGGGAAAATGCGGGCAACAAGCATTAAATATAACAATTGAGAGAGCAATCAAAGATTATTGAACTGTATACACAACATTTACAACTTTTTCTTTCTTTTCTTTTCTTCTTTTTCTCATGTTTTCTTTTCTTTTCTTCTTTTTCTTTTTCACTTTTTCTTTACTTTTCTCACTCTCACATGCCTAAATTGCAACCGCAACACAGCAACAACATTCAATCCCAAGTAACATTCCAAACAAAGGTATGGAAGGTGTATTTATGGTATATAACTCCAATTTGGAGTTGGTATGGGATTTTGGGGTTATGAAAAGAAAGGCTAATATTTAGGCTCAAAGGGGTTGACGAGTGGAAAAATATAAGGGTGAGGTCAAGGCTAATATGGGTGATATAACAAAGATAGCCTATGATCATTTCCTAAAGTTTACGCAATTCTCGAGTCAAAACAATATATGAAAATCATGATCAAGTAATACATTTCAAGATATAAACTCAATTAATGAACGATCAATGAAAGAATAGAGAGATTATCGATGAATTCAACGTTTTCAAAGAGGAAAGAATAGTGTATACACTCACAAACGACAAAAGGTACAAAGCTTACTCGGTGTAAGTATATACAATGCAACAAAAGATTACCGAGTTATAAAAATCTTAAACCAAATCAATAAAGCAAGAAAAGTTCATGTGCTCATGGGATTAAAGTTTAATTCATAAAGTTATTCATAATATTAATAATTAAGACTAAAGTCTAATAACTTCTAAAATTGAGAACATGCATCGTTGAGTTGTCTATTGGACCAGGCACTTATTGAAATTTACCATCGGAAACAAAGGCAAAATGCCCAAAAAAGGAGAAAAAAGAAAGAAAATCTTTTTGAAATTTTTAATTTTTCTAAGAAAAGCTTACTAAGTAACTAACATGTGAGCAAAAACATGGACACTACCAATGAATGGATAGAATATCCCACACCCCCTAACTTAAAACCTGACATTGTCCTCAATGTGAATTAAGAACCAAGTTAAAGAGAGGAAAAGAGCGATATTACCCAAAACTAGAGCGATCCCCATAAAAAGTCCAAAGAATCTACAAAACAAGTTAGTACCGAGCATAGAAAAAAAAAATAACAAAAAGTTAACTAATTACATTAGAATAAATAAAATAGGAAAGAAAAGATAAAAAGAAAGAAAAAAATAAAAATGTAACTATATACAACCTAATGTTTAGGCTTCACACTAACTATACACTAGAAGTCTAAATAGTTGAGGGTCCACCGCAAAAATGATTTGACTTTGGAGGATAACCGGTGTACCCTCACTCTCAAGAATGCCTCCTGAAAAATATGAATTCCATTTGAACAACGGAAGGCATGTGTAAGGCGGAAGAAATGAACCATCACCAATTAAAAGTTTTGGAGGGACGATGGGGGATTTGGATTGAACGGGTGACAAAAACATGTGGGGACCGAGAAAAGAAGAATATCCTACCAAAGATTTTGAAATTGTAATGGGAGGTGGTACACACAAAGGCAAAGATGCGATCGTTGAAGGCGACTCGAGCAAGTACTCCTCATCGGCGAAAAGGTTTAAAACATTAAAGTTTGAAACCGAATCACCGGGTACTTGTGACGGTGTGATAACAGAGAATGAAAATGGGGAAGAAAGAAATTCAAACTCAAGAGATGAATCATCATCGCTTGAAGATTGAGTTTCGAAAGAAATAAGATCATTTTCAATGAAATGTTCTTCTTTGGGGGCCAAAGAAGAAATCATTTCATTGTAAATAGATATTTCGTCATTTTCATCCTCACTTTCAATATCTATTACGCAATGGGCTAAGTTAACAATGGTTTGTTCCAAAGTAGGCACAAAGTCTTCATTTGGTTCAAAACATTCTTCGACTTCATAAGTCTCGAAAGCAAAATCGTCGTCGGACTCAAATAATAAATCCAATTCATGTTCCCACAAACGATTTCCTTCTCGATAATGATTTTCAAGTTTCTCATTCTCAAGCATACGCAAGCCCTCACCGAATGTCATAGGTCGAGGCGTGGATTCTTGAAAATGCGAACTTTGAAAATTACCATCGGACTTAAACTTAAACTCATTATTATAGGAATTTTGAAAACTATTGCAATTCATTTCAAAATTCCTATTATAAGGAGGTAAAGGCCCAAAATCATTATCATCAACATTAAAATTCCAATAACCCAAGTTTTGACTTTCGTTATACTCGCCCAAAGTCATTTTTGAATTCGTAATTTTTTGGAACTCTAAGTATTGACTGAAAGTCAATGGATTATGGAATTTGGAGAATTATAACAATGATTACCGAAAGAATTGGAATAAGACATGCTTACCCCAAAAATGGCTCGAAGTGGCGAATTCCACAAAGTAGATGCGCGCGGGAAATTCAAGCGTTTCTAAGTGCTCAAATGTAGTAGTCCTGCAAAAGTATTAGCAAATAATACAAATAGAAAGAAAATACTACGAAATACTGAATCAAATAATGTCTAAAACAAACTCATCCCCGGCAACGACGCCATTTGATAAGCAGGGTTTCGCCGCGGTGCGAGAGTCATCTGTGCGCCGATCGTTTTGAATTCGGCTCACCTGAACTATACAAAAATCTAAATTACGACTACACTCAACGGGTGAGTATAGCGGTAAGTCGGGTATCGAAAGATCCACAGAGACGAGTTGCTAGAATTTATAAGGTTTAATATTCCTAAATAAAAGTGTAAAAGATAAAAATGAACAAAAAGAAAAAGATGCAAAAAAGGGAAATGATTAATCTATGCGAGTGTATTGAAACTAGATTAACAAAGCGAGTAAAAACTATAGGTTGTGTCGAGTATCCCTCACCCGAGTTAATTAGTATAAAATGGTTACATGGGTCGACGAATTATTACAAATGCGTCTCGTTTCGACAGTTAATTGAACCAAGGGTTGTCACGCCCCTAAATCCGTATAAAAGCCTAATACGATTTTGGCGTCAACAAATACCCCAAAATTACGCTCGCAAGGTCGTAAGCACGGAACATACATGATATGCCCCGTCAAATCCCCTAGGCATAATAACCAGGACAACGCACCTGAAATAGACCCGTAAACTCCATCATCAAAGCAAAGCAACATGTCAACCCGGAATGAGTTGAATCCGGCACAACCTAAACTAAATTAGATAGAAAGCGTACTTAGTACGGAATTTGAGCGGAATGTGTCCGAACTTCATACTTAGTACCTAATACCTACAAAGCCCAATTATACCTCATATAGCATGTTAACAATATAAACCGAGGTTATATGGTTAACGGGCTTAAATATAGAGATTAAGGCACCCGAGGGGGATAAAATACGTAGGTTCGAGGGATGAAATATGTAATATTTGTGTCGTATCAGTTATCTATTTCCAGATCATTCTTTGCTCTCATATTTAAACCCTTAAGTCTCTTAACCTTAGAGCGTTTGGTCAGATTTTTATGGTTTTGTCTTTAGAGAGAGAGGAGGGAAAGAGAGAGTGAGAGAGGAGAGAAAACGGCTATTTTTTTACTCAGTTTAAATCCATGAACTAAGAGTGTTAAACCTAGAACTAAATTTCACGTTTGCACATAATTTTTTTTGGGTTAAGTTTTGAATTGTTTGAAGTTTAAACCATTTTTTTTAAATCAAAATATTTTTGTTTAAAATTCTTGAAAAATGTTTTACAAATTTGTTGAAACTTTTGTGTTTCCTTCTAAATCAGATTACTGATTTAATTAGAGATTTGAAATCTTAATTTGATATATTCTTTTATTTGTGGAAAATATTTTATTTTTTCAAGTGCGAAAACCTTGATTCTTTAAGTTTTGAACTGATCTGAAATCTCCGAATATCCTTAGATTTGATTTAAATCATTATATATCTCGCAGTGCATGTAGATAAATCCTCTAATTTTTTACGGCTAATTTGTACATGTTAAGTGTGTACGGGTTTCATACTTGCGTGTAGGCAAAAATAGTACATTACACAAATTCCACTATATTTTTTTTTTATATTTGGAGTCTTGGGTGTTTTCATTCAAATGAATTTGTTTTCATCAACATTCATAGGCTTTGTACCTGCATTTTAGAAGGGATTTCTCAGTTAGATAATCTTTTTGACTATTTATGATATTTGTTATATTTGTAAACATATCCTTTCATTATAGTGATTTTTTTTCTTTGGGGGCATTGAGGATCTCGTGGATGTTTCCTCTAGGGAGGTTTTACCACGTTGCATTTTTGTGTTCTGGATGATTATTATTTTACTCACCTGCCTTAGTTCCTACACTTGCTGGCTCAATTCAAAAGTTTTCTTTAAAACTTGAGTAAATATTTTACAAATAAAATCTGCTAGACTTTTGGATATAAACATCTTGTGTTATCTTTGATTCTATTTTTTCTGAATAAGGTTTCTCCAACGAACTTGTAGTTTATAAAGACACCTTTGGTTAACTTCATTAATTATCTTTTTTGCATAAGTGTTTTTTCATTGATAATTATGTGTTAGTTTTAAGACTTATTTATGTCTTAAGTATGTCTTGATTTTTGTCCATAAAAAATAAAGTTTTTCCTTGTCGGCTCACCAGTGACTTGCAATTTGGAGTGCTACAATTGCAAATGTGATTGTTATATCCTTGGGAGAAAATTGTCGCCGAGTCCGTGGAACATCAGTGCAGGGCAAATCTCGTCTTAAGGATAGAGTATTCAACACTTTCCTTAATCAATAAAGTATGCATTAATTTTCATGGTAAGTTCGCATATGTTAATTTTAGATTATTGTGAATGTATTAATTAATGTTTATATATTCTGTAAAATAATTAAAAATTATTTTGGATAACAATATTAAGACGAGATTTATCTATTATTATTTAATTCCATAATGATTTTATGTGTTAATTAATTATAGAAATGTTTTATAATAATATGTATTATAAATTTAATTTTCTGGTATCTAGAAAATTTCTCTGCGTATTCATAAAAGATTTTTTAAAAGTCATTGCCTATTTTGTGAAAGAATTTTTTTTTTCTGTCTAATCAGAAAGCGTAATTTAATAGTTGCATATACATTGCGTGTTATTTTCCGTTATTCAGAAACATAGCTTAGTGTTATTTCATGTGAATTATAAATAAGCTCTTATTTAATAAAATCCGTGTGCTTATAATTATATAATATATTTACTCATATATCGTGTCATATATACATATTTGTTTCGGTTTAAAGCAGAAATTATATTTACTTTTGCCTTACCTGTTACGGTTGTACCAACAAATGTTGGACATCGTGAAACCCTGAAAAGTTCAATGGCACTACTTTTAAATGTTGGTAACATCAAATGTTATTTTATTAGATAACTTTGAACTTGACTAAATTCCTTTATGAAAGTGCATCAGTTGTGAAAGGAGGTGAGATTGACACGCAAGTAATTATTGTAGTGGATGTATGAAAATATTCTGATTTTCTATGTAAAAGCTCGAAAACATATTATATAATGTTTATATCCCTCTTAAAATGACTAAAGAAGTATGGTAGTCTTTGGACAAAAAATACAAAACGAAAGGTGTCAGAATTAAGAAATTCGTTTGCGGCAGATTCTTGAATTTTAAGATGGTTGATTCGAAGACTGTCATAAATCAAGTGCAAGAGCTCCGATTAATTTTTCATGAAATTTTTTCTGAAAAAATGGAATTGAATGAATCACTCCAAGTGGATTCAATGATTGAATAATTGGCACCATTTTTTAAAGATTTCAAAAATTATTTGAAACATAAACATAAAGATAAAGGGCATGTGGACTTGATTATGAGATTAAGTATTGAAGAGGATAATCGTGCTTCCGAGAAGAAAACTGAAAATCCTATGGAATCCAAAGAACATGTCGTGGAAGAGGGGAAAGGTAAAAAAAGAAGAAGTGAAAGCTTGTGAACTAAGGTGGTCATTTCAAAGGACCAAAATGTAAAAACTTTAAGAAGTTCGATGGAAAATTCTTTGTGTGTGACAAGTCGGGATATCGTGGAAATTATTGTCGTAATAAAAAAACTCAAGGGAATAAGACATAAACTTGTACAAATTAATGTCACTGAAATTGAGAACCTTTTATTCGATATTACTTATTTAAGCCTTTTGGTTGTGGTTTCTGAAGTCAACATGGTGAGAAACACTAGGGAATGGTGGATGAACACTGGGCCACTCGTCACATATCTTCTGACAAGAATATGTTTAATTTCTACCAACACTCTATTCACGAGGAGCAAATTTTAATCGTAAATTCTTTTACTTCGAAGGTTTAAGGGAAAAGAAAAGTTACACTAAAAATGACTTAGGGATAGGAACTTACTTTTAACGATGTGCTTTATGTTCCCGACATTCCAAAGAACTTGGTGTCGGGATCCTTGCTTAGCAAGAAGGGATTTAAACTAATATTTGAATCTGACAGATTTGTACTCACTAAGAGTGGTATGTATGTGAGGAAAGGATATTTGAGGTATGGGCTCTTCAAACTCAATGTAATGACTATGATACCCATTAATAAGAATAAGAATGTATCTTCTACTTATTTTCTTGAGTTTTATAATATATGGCGTGGTAGATTGGGTTATGTTAATTATGATACTATTCATAGATTAATTAATTTAGACTTAATACATAAATTTAGTATTGACTCAAATCACAATTGTGAAACATGTGTGGAATCTAAGTTAATTAAAACTCATTTTCATTCAATTAAAAGAAATTTGAACAAAAATGAAATTGAGAACCAACTTAGAAAAAAAATGGCTCGAAGTAATAAAGGTGGTGAATATGATACCCCTTTTAAACAATTTTGTTCGAAACATGAAATTATTCATCAAACTATAGCTCCTTATTCACCTCAATCAAATGGTATTGTTGAACACAAAAACCAAACTCTAAAAGAGATGATGAATATTATGTTAGTAAGTTCAATTTACCTCAGAACTTGTGGGGGAAATCTTTTCTTTCTTTTGAACTACCTTCTTAATAAAATGCCTCATAAAAAAAATACATAAGACACTATATGAATTGTGTAAAGGTCGAATACCTTACTATAAATAGTGTGGGGGTGTCTTGTAAAGGTGGTGCTTTCTAATCCTAAAAGGATTAAAATAGGACAAATAGTTATTGATTACACCTTCATTGGTTATGCAATTAATAGTATTGCATATCAATTTCTTGCTCACAAATATGAGATTCCTGATATATACGTTAACACTATTATTGAATCTAAAAATGCATACTTCTTTAAGTGTATAAATTTTTGCATCATAATTCACTCGATTCAAGTTCTTTTAAAAGGACTTATGACAATGCCTCTAATAGTCATCAACAAAATGTAAATAATAAATCTATTAACAAATGACGTCGAACCTAGACGCAGCAAGAGGATAAAGACTTTAAAGTCATTTGGTCCATATTTCCTAACTTATATGTTAGAAAATGATCCTAATAGCTTTAAAGAAGTGATGTTAACTCCAGATGCTCCTTTCTGAAAAGAGGTTGTCAATGGTGAAATTGAATTCATCATGTAAAACCACACTTGGGAATTGGTGGACCTCCCAGAAAATAATAAACCTCATGAATACAAGTGGATATTCAAGAGAAAATTGAAAGTGTATGGATCAATTTAAAAGTACAAAGCTAGACTTGTAACTAAAGTCCACATGCAAAAGGAAGGAGTGGATTACTTTGATACGTACTAACCGATTATGAGAATAATATCCATTCAAATGTTAATAGCTATTGCAGCATTACATAATCTTAAAAGACATCAAATGTATGTGAAACCCGCCTTCTAAAATGGTGAGTTAAATGAATAGATATACATGAAACAACTAGAGTAGTTTATAGTTCGAGGACAAGAAAAGAAAGTGTGTAGACTTGCTAAATACCTTTATGGATTTAAACAAGAACCTAAACAGTGGCATGAGAAATTTATAATGTAATGATGTCAAATCAATTTTAAATAAATGAGTATGATAAACGTGTTTACATTATAAACCCTCAAAACGGTTATGTTATTTTTTGTCTCTATGTAAATAAATATTATTATTATTGGAAGTGATAAGGATATCATTAAATTTACTAAAAAAATCTTGTCCAATAAATTTGATTTGAAATATATAGGAATTTCATATGTTCTATTAGGAATTAAAATTTCTAGAACATCGAACAAATTTTTCTTGTCTCATTCTCATTATATTCAGAAGATACTTGATAAATTTGATAAAGGTAGTGATTGTATAGCTAAAACACCTACTGATCCAAATCTTCATTTATATAAAAGTACTAGGAATTGTATATCTCAAATAGAGTACTTACGTATCATATGCAATTTAATGTATGCCATGAACTGCACTTGGCCAGATATTACTTATTCTGTTAAAAAATTGAGTGGATATAAAAGTAATCCACGAGAAGAACATTGGAAATCCATAACAAGGGTTCTTCGATATCTAAGATATCCTCTTAATCGTGGATCACATTACACTAAATATTCAGTTGTACTTGAAGGACACGGTGATGCTAATTGGATATATAATGCAAATGATTTTAAATCCACAAGTGGTTATGTATTTACACATGGTAGTGTTGTTGTGTCTTTGGAATCCTCAAACCATTCTTGTAATGTTAGACACACTATGTAATTTGAATTTATAACTTGAGATAAAGCCGGAGAGGAAGCAAAGTGGCTTCAAAACTTTTTTAGAGGATATTCCATTATGGCCTAAACCTATGCCTACAATTTGCCTACATTGTGATATTCAACCAACGATTGGCAGAACATAGAGTCATATGTAAAATGGTAAGTCTCGATATATATGTCGGAGACATAATACCTTTAAATAATTTCTATTTAATGGAATTATTTCCATTAGTTATATTAGCGAATCCATTAACCAAAGGGTTGAATAGAGAGCAAGTGCATAATTTATCTAGGGGAATGAGATTAAAGCCTACAAAATAAAAAGTTGTCTTAATGGCAACCCTACCTAGATGGATGGATATCCCAAGATCTAGGTTCAAAGGTACAACTGAATCTTAACTCGCTCTTTGAAGTGAGCACTGATGAGTTTTAAACCCATACCTATTCCTATTTAAAAAAAAGAGTTTACTACAAAGTAAGTGGGGATCATAAAAATTTTAGTGGAGCATAGTAGGATACTCTTAGTGGGAAGTCACATATATGAGTGTGAAGGGGACCCTTCTATGAGAAATTCTGAAGGCTGAAATTCTCTAAAGCGCTCATGAAACCAGAGTTTGTTCAGAGGCAAAATGAACAAATCGAAAGAACCAACTTTTTTAAAAGAATTATTGTGTGAATCCTACTACTTTGATTTACATCAAATACTGAATAGTTTATGACATCGCATCCACTTATCAGTAAGTAAATCCAGTACTAATTTTTTAGGGAAGATTTCAAGGTCAAAAGCTCTCTCTCTCAATACAAGAATTTTTTAATAGAACTCTCTTTATTTCTTCATAGTCTTTTATGTTAAAGCAACCAATTTTATTCATGTGGGGTATTGTTTGAATTTATGGTATTAAAATGGAGTTGATAAAATCATATTTTGGTCAACTTAATATAGGACCCACATGTCTTCGAGATGATTCGAAGTTGTAACCTGGTATCCTCCATGAGGAGTATAACGTGGTATATTCACATGTTTAAAACCAATAATTAATTAATGAGAAATTGTATCTTAAAGTATCCACTGGGAAATGGAATTTGGTTGAAGTATTTAAAGTTCTTGTCCTATATACGGAGAATGTGAGAAATGGGTGTAGTATAATATAAACCATTTTGGCTTTAAGGATTGGTGCCCTTGGGTTATCCCAACTATTTTAAGGAGGAGAACCTACATGGGATTGTATTGTCTTCCAATCCTACACGTTACCATTGCCCGACGCAATCCGGCTTGGGTGTGGGAGTGGAATTTAGAGTTTGACAATTTTGTGTTAATTTTAAGATACATTTTATGTCTTAAGTCAGTCTCATTGTTTTATCCATAAAAAAGAGTGTTTTTATGTGTTGGTTCACTGATGACTTACAATTTGGAGTGTTACTATTGCAAGTGTTATTGTTATATCTTGGGAGATGATTACTGTCGAGTCCATGGAGCACCAGTGCGGGGCGAATCTCGTCTTAAGGACAGAGTGTTCAAAACTTATCTCAATCAATAAATTATGCCTTTATTGTCACTGTAAGTTCGTATATTGTTCAAGTGTTAATTAATGTTTATATATTCTATAACATAATTAATAAATATTTTGGATAACTCCTGCATGGTCTAGAATTACAAGGTTTTGTATTAATTTTTAAAGGGATTTTGTGATTATGAACTCTATTGGGGGCAGACCTTTAGGTGTTTTATATATATCATGGTATTCTTTTACCTTCTCTAGCACTTATTGGGGGCCTATTGGATCGATCTCATTAACAGTAATAACAAATAATTATCCCATCAGTCCGCTTGAAGCCTTTTTGAATTTGGCACTCATGGGTTTGTCTTCTTCACAACTTTTCAATGCTCCTTTTTCCATCCTTTTTAATAATTTAAAATCAAACACCATAGGATTATGAAAAATCTTCATATAATCTACTCCCAATACTACATCAGACCCTCCCACAGTAACACTCTTAAATTAGCTTCAATTTTCCCCCTTTCATATTTCGTTTAAACTTTGGGCACTTATGATCATATACTATTCTATTGTCATCAACTAAGTGTTACACTCATTCTCTTAGTGGTTTCCATTAAGCTTCTACTTTTTTGAGAAATTTATGGATCAATAAAGTTATGGATTCTCCCACTATCTACTATAATAGTTAGTGGTATCTCTTAACCTAAACAATTATTCTGATTGTATTATTGGTAAATAACAATTAGGGAATGCACAAATCATCTTCTCTTTCTATATTGTCCTCCACTACCACTACCTCCTCTTAGTGATCCTCATATCCATTGTTTATATGCAACTATTGTTTCTTGCATTCATTGCTTGTGGTATAAACTTCATCATAATAGTGTAGCAAATGAATTAAAAAAAATATTGTTCAATGATCGTTGATTCATCATATTTTAGATAAAATAAAAATTAAAGTATATTTATGCAATTAGATTTATGGTTTGGCCATCATACCTTTGAATATTTAAAGGTGGTCTAAAAAAATGATAAAGGTTAATGTAGATGATGTATCACGGACATAAATATTTTAGTAGATGTGCAAAACACCTTTAATCTTCCAGTAAGTGACCCACCCAAAAAAAACTATGTTTGTGGGAACTCTTGAACATGAAAACTTGGTGAAATTAGAGAAAAATATTTTCTCTCTCCTCACCCCCTCACAAAACGTGAATGACATATTATCCCACCCCCTATAGCCCTTAAAAGTGTCTCATGTTGATTACACCCCTTCCTTATATATATATATATACGTGTGTGTGGGGGGGGGGGGGGGGAATTAGGATTTTTATAGAGCTTCGGACTTGCTACCTGGAATATGGATACCTTAGATCCAAGGCAAATAATTAAATTAGCTTTCAAATAAAAATATGAAAATCCAAAATTTGCTTCCATAATTTATTTCTTTTTATATTTAATTAAAATAAATTTCAATTAAATAATTACATTTGGACTCCGATATAATTATCTCAACAATCACTGGAATAAAGAAGTCTTGTTTGAAAAGTTAGATAACACATTATATGATTCTCCGCGTTAAGTATTCAATATCCTCCTGGTTAAACTCAATTTGTTGTGAATTGATTTTCACTAACATCTCATTACTCCTTAATCTCAAACTTAATTTATTTAATATTTTATCAACTAGTCAGTTTTACTGGTAGAATCAAAACTTATAAGTTAATTAGGGATGTACCATAATCAAGAATATTTCCTCTGAATCATGATCTCACACATATTCACATAATGACTGCCCAACTTACAAGGATTATTGACCCAATAAATTGAATTACATCCATTAAGAAATCAAAGAAATAACAATGTTAATATTCTAATCCTCATATCTCTCGACATTGCTAATCTACGGACCCTTTGCAAATTTTGATATTGTGAAAGTCTAATCTAGTTAGAATTTAGACTCAAATATCACCCTTGGTCCTGTTCAATACATTTCTTACGTATCGGTACAATCTTCCTTGAACTATTAGACAAGTTATCGAAATATCAGACAAATTCCCATACTCAAGATATACTCCTAAGATTGTACACATAATTTTACCGATAGGATATAAAGTCACTAAACCAAAACACTAAAAATGTCTCAGATTTTCGATCAGATGTTGTTACTGTCCAAAATAGTGACAAGAAAAGGCACATGCCTTGTCACAATCCTTGACCGTGAGAAGGACGGAATAATTTTTTTTGTCATGAACCTTGTCACGTTAAAGTTTAGTGATAATTCTGTCAGGGGGACAACACACTACAACCATTTTTTCACTCAAAATATTTCACTTTCCAACCTCTTAGGTAAAAAATCTACTATTTCATTCATATATATATGAATGGTATGTATATATGTACACATATAAATGTAATTATAGTTCTTGAATATATGTTGTTGTTTGTTGTAAAGTAGTTGTATTTACATGTATGACTTTGATATTGTTATAAACAATTTGTGCTAAACTTAAGTTTGAACATTCAAAGCATTCTTTATTAGAATGTGAATATTTGACTTTGAATTGTGAATTTTTTAGTTTTTGGTTTTAACAAAAATAAGGTTGCCTATCAAGAATTAGTTTTCATCTACAGTTTTGTGATGGTCATATACCATGACAAAGTTATGAAAATAGTTAAAAGCTTGTAACAATCAAGGACTGTGATAAAAATGGTGGCAAGTTTGATATTGCACGGTCCTTGGTCGTGATAACTCAAATCTAGTCATGATTAAAGACCGCGATAAGTCTATTATTGTTATGGTCTTTAATCGTGACAAGGCTTGGTTTTTTCCTGATATTCTTAGTGTGAAAAAGATCGTGACAAAGGGGTATTATCACGGTCTTTGACCCTGACAACTCTCTTTTGTGATGATAAAGGATCGTGACAATACAACTCAAATGGTGTAGTGATTATGTTGTGAATTATTCACTCATACTAGAATCGTAATTCTAAACTTTTGTGATCGAGTCAAACCCAACTCACCAGAATTCCTATTACATATAATTGATTGACATATAAAATATTTACAAACAAATATAAGGCATTTCCATAAACATAATTCATATCTCAAATGAGGTAAGATAATCATTTATTAATAAATAATAAATTTCATAAAGCATTGTTGTAAGAGTAAAACCCCAAAAAATTTCCCCTTAGTATTAAAGCCACGTGCCTACCCATTCCCTCTACAACATGCATGTCAAAATTCATGGATTTATAGAAGGATTAACCAGTTTCTTTTGATATGCAAACTTGGTCATAATCTTATCACCTATCTTGTTCGATCCTTCAAACTAGATGATACCTACGCTCATTGTTCTTACATAATTTATATGTTCTCGATTCTTTCAATTTATCAACCACTCCTCTATTATCACAATAAAGTTTAATAGTCAATTACACGAAAAGAACCACCCCTAAGTTACTTAAGAAGATTTTGAATTATACAGCCTGCTCTGATGCATCTGAAGTGGTAACATATTTAGCTTCCATAATTGAATCAATAATGTAATATTTCCTGATACTCCTTCAACTTATGGATCCAACTCCTAGATTAAATACAAATTATGAGGTCAATTTTGTAAAATCCTTATCCGATCAAAAATCTAAGTTTGTGTACCCTAAAGGTACAAGACTAGCCATTGAGTAAACAACCACATAATATCTAATTCTTTTTAGGTAATTAAGAATGTGCTTTACTAATGTTTAGTGCTCCTCCGTAGATTATCCTTAAATCGATTAGTCATGTCGATAGCAAAGAAAATAATCAATCTAGTACACAACATAGCATACATGAGGCTACCCATAGTAGAACCATAAGGTATATTTCTCATTACTTATATTTAATCAGGTGTCTTAGGAAATTGATCCTTAGACAAAGTTATTTCTTTCCTGATAGGAAGAAATCCTTTCTTAGAATATTGCATGTTAAACTATACAAGCACATCATCAATATAAGTTTCTTGGGGTAATCCCAACATCCCATTTTTTCGATCTTATAGGAACTTGATCCCAAAGATGTGATTAACTTCTCCTAAGTCTATCATATCACATGGTAAAATAACCAAACTCCTATGTTGGACAATACACCTAGATTATTCCTAATTAGGAGAATATAATCCACACAAATTATCATAAATTCAACCACATCTTTGCCACACTTCTTTTACACCCAAGTTTCATCCGGACACTAATCAAAACCAAAATATTTTATTACTCGATCAAACTAAATGTTTCAAGACCTTGACGCTTGCTTTATTCTATAAATGTACCTCTTAATCTTGCATACTTTTATTTCATATTAACTTGTATGAATCCTTTGGACTACACCATATAGGTGCTTCGTTAAGACTATTGCTCAAAAAAAGTCTTGACCATTTGTCAAATCTCGTAATCAAGATGAACCACGATTGATAAGGTAATCCTGATAGACTTTAGCATGGCTACCGATGAGTAGGTTTACTCATAGTCAATGACTTTATTTCTAAGAAACCCCTTTCACAACAAACCTTGTCGTGAATATTTCCACCTTCCCATATATCCATATTTATCCTCTTGTAGATCCACTTGCACTTAATGGATTTTATTCAATCCAAAAAGTCTATAATCTCCCAAACTTGATTCGAATCCATCGAATCCATCTTGGTATTTATATCCTCAAGCCAAATATCAGAGTCCTTGTCATGGAGTTCCTCGTTATAGGTCCTTGAATCTGATTCATTATCCCTTGGTATCTCAACGGAGCGTACACCTAAATACACTAGCATATCAGGTTGTTGCCTAACCCTCCAACTATGACGTGGATCCATGTGTGATATTGTATTTGTGACATGTATATCCTAATCATTAATAATACTTCCACTATCATTGTGTAGTGTATTATCGACATCAGATTGCATTTTATTTTATGTGGTGGTTTAAAATAAACTACTTGGTCTTATCCTCTTAGCTATTATAAGATCATCTTACTATTTGGTTTGTAGTCCATCATATGATCGTCTTATAAGTATAGAGTGTTAGTTATAATAATGATAATATGGTCCTTACGATTATAATTATACCACATTTAGTCTATATTGGGTAACCTACAAAGATACATACTTTTGTCATTGATTTCACCTTTCCATACTTCTTCAATAGCACATGTTTTGGGAAATTCTAGTTTCGAGCGTGTCATAGATTAGGCTTCTGCCTAGTCCACATTTGCCTAAGAGTTTTTAGACTAATTTAGAATAATATAAGTTTGGTAAATAAGTAGTTGTTTTTACTGCATAATCCTAAAAGAACTTAACAAATTCGAATAGCTCATCATGGGTCTAAGTGTATCTAAAAAGTATTATTCATTCTCTTTACTAAACAATTTTTCTATGGAGTACACATAATCCTTAACTCTAATAAATAATTTCCAAACTCTCCTAAGATGTACTCACCCCCATGATCAAATCGTGGGGCTTGAATTATTTTACCTTACCTATACTCCACCTCAGCCTTGTACACTTTGAAGTTTTGAAAGTCTTCAAACTCGTGGCGCATAAAGTAAATACATTCATACCTTAAGTAATCATTAATGAAAATTATGAGGTACTCATCAGGAATTCTTTCTATGTTTATCATAGGACCGCATAAATTAGAATTAACCAATTCCAACACATCTTTAGCTCTATAACCTTTAATTGTGAAGGCCCTCTTGGTTATTTTAGCTTATAAACTAGATTCAGATATTGAAAGTCTCCACTTCCAATTAACTTAATTATCTATTTGGAACCAATATTTGAATTCTTTTTATATTAATATGACATGGGCTTAAGTTCCAAAGATAAGTTTGCTCAACTTAAAATGTATCTTTCTCTTTATGTTATTTTCATTTGAGTTATTCATTTCAATATTTAGCAGTAATGGTGAGACGAGTCTTAAAACATATAAATTAATTTCCAATGTACTAGAATAGATGAAAGATTTTCCAGTTTTGATAACACTATCTTTATTAAAACAAACCAATCTTTTCATCATTAATTTAGAAACTAAAATTAAATTATAATAGTGGGTACATAAAAAATCATTACAATCATGTTTTTGTCTCCACCAAACTCTAAAACTAAATTTCCTATTGCTAATACTTCTCCCTTGCTTTGATCACCCGTGAACATTTCTCACTTATTGAGATTTATGTACTTGGAAAACCTATAAAGAATAAAAATTATTAGTGGCTCCTGAATCTATACAACATGTCCTGGTAGATTGAACCAACAAATATGTCTCAATGATAAATGAGAAATTACAGTTTCAATTTTCCTTCCTTGCTAAGTAGATCGGGTGTTTCTTCTTCTAATGTTCTGATTGTTTGCAAATTTGGCACGTTCCTTTTGGTTGTTTTCCCACAACCTGAGGTTTGGAAACTATTTTAACAGTTGTAAGTTGTACCCGAGTCTTCTCATTCTTTTTTTTCTTACCTTTTAGGACAAAGTAGGAAGAGGCTTTCTCTGTAACCTGCATAACACCCTTTTTCTTGATGATATTCTGTTTAATCTGAAGTTCTTTATGTATTTTCCTAAGGAGTAATAAAAAAAATTCATTAAATAATTTAGGTAAAACTACTCAAAGGACTTCGGTCATGACTAGAGTTCAAAATCGATCTGGATTTCCCAATCAATTTCAGATCCTAGTACCTCTTGTTCCCTTAAGATGGACATTGTCTTTTGAATATGGTACCTAATCAGAGTATGCTCAATCATTTCGTTTCGACCAGCCTTGCCATAGCATCCAGTCTTACAGCATGGTTCTCATCCTCAAACATTTCCTCGAGGATTATAAACATATCGTAAGCACTTACATATTCATAAATTGGTGTTGAAATGCATTGTTCATATAAGTAATATATAATAACGAGCCATCCAATTAGATTTCTTCCACTTCTGGTAATTCCAGACATCTGACTCAGATGCCTATTCACCAACATTGGCATGATATAGTTCAGTTAAGATAAACTTGTAATCCTCATTCAGCAGTGAGGACAATATCGAAGTTTCTTTTTCATTCTATGAAATTCATATTGATTAACTTGTTTTTTATTTAAGATTGATGAAAATGGGTTCAAAGTTGAGACCATTTTTTAAATCTGAGAATCATCATTGAAAAATATTTAAGCAAATATATAGGAATTAAACTTTTGATTAAGTTTAAATTGACTTCCCTCGATCGCTAATTATAATTAATCCTGTCAAGCATCTTAATCTCCTTATGAAATGAAATTTCTCATTGGGAGCTTAAATCATTCACTTTAAAACAGGTAGACTTAATGTCTTTCAATTATGTTATCCATACAGTTCGGGAAGCCTGTAATCAACATAATTGAACAGTCGACAACTTTTGAATGTCATTTATTGTGTTTAAGTGTATACCGTCGATTTTTTCTTTAAAACTAAATCCAACTCGTATAGAAGTTCAATGTGGAGGGGGGAATCGAACATACATTTAATTTAATAGAATAATCACTTAAGGTTTTTAAAACATTGATGGAGATTGTGGGGTTTATTTTGAAACCCCCCTCCCACTTCATATTTTAAACATGAGGGCATTATTCCAAAAAAATATTAGATTCTATTTTTCTTGAATTAAACTAATGATAATATCTTCATTTCATGTACGAATTAAATAACTCTATCTAACTACTTTAATTTTCAAAAATAACAAAATAATTTAACTAATATAAGAACCCACACACCAAATCTAATATGCATGATAAATTGATTACATGATTTAATTTAGTTTAGAAAATAATAAATATATATGATTTTCCAAAAAATGATCTAAATGGTCATAAAAAATGATCCATGTTATCCATAATTATATGGGTCCTTAATTATCAAATTAATTACCACATGATAATTATTAATATATAAATTGAGATGGAGAAATTATAATAAAACAAAACCACATATAGTTAAAATTCAACTAGGAAACTAATTCCCATTTCCATCATGACCTATAGTTTTGCTTGAAGAAGAATTCTTCAAGGATTGGAGCTTCACAATTTTGACTTTTGAAAACTCTCCTCTGCAGCTCTGGTGATTATCCGAATGAAGAACCGAATAAAAAACACCAAAATGGGCCAAACTAGCCAATATAGATGGACTTGATTAATCGGCCTCGTACCCAATCGATTGGGTACTCAGTTGATCGGCCCCAAATAGCTTATAGATCTGGTTCTGGTGCAAAGCTACGTTGTTTTCTAATTTATGTAAAACTTCAAAAAAACATGAGAACGACCTCCAAACTTGAGAAACAATCCACTAACTCCCTCGAACATTTCCCATGACCAAATCCCATCAGAATATAGGATTTGAAAAATATAAAACTACTACTTCCCCATACAATCTCCTACGAATAAATGATTTTAAATAAACATAATTATAAAACCTAATCGAAGAAAATGAACTATGGATAACCATCATGGGATACATCCATATAAAACAACTAAATATGTGACAATGATGGGAGGGATAACCATTAAAACCCTACAAACCATGTTAGTACAATTATATACACAAAAATTCATATACGTACAAACATACAAAACTAGGTTTTTTGTGGTGGACAACATGGATCTTCTAAAACAGCATGAATCCTTTATCTTGTTGCTCTAACACCAATTGTTGGAATTGACTTTAAAAATTTTCTTGTCGATCGATGTTTAATTTATCATATTTCAAAATAAACATTAAATTAGATATGTGCAACTAGATATATGGTTTGATCACCATGCCTTTATGGACCTTATAGGTGATCTAATAAACATGACAAGGATTGATGTTGATGATGTAGTGCCATTTTAAATACTTTTGTAAATGAGAAAAACACATTTGATCTTCCAATTTATAATTCGCCCAAAGCAAGCTATGTGTTTGGACACTCTTGCATACGAAAACTTAATGAAAATAGAGAAAAATAATAATTTCTCTATCCTCACTTCCTCACAAAAATATGAATAGTATTTTTTTCTCACCCTTTATAACTCTTTAAAGTGTCTGATGTTACTTACACCCCTTTATTAAGCCTATATAAATAGGTAAATGAAGTGGGCTTGGGTCAATTAGGATTTCGAGATAGTTTTGGATTGTTAATTTGAATATGGACTATACGAGGGCCTAAGAAAAATAATTAGATTGAACACTAAACATAAATATGGAAATAAAAAATTACCCTTTGTAATTTATTTTCCTTTATATTTATTTGTAATTAATTCCACTAACTAATTACAATTGCACTTCAATTTAGTTATCCCCAAATGACTCGAATAAAGAGGGACAGTTTGCAAAGTTAGATTGAACATAATATGATTACACGTGTTAAGTGTTGAATGCCCACTTAGTGAAATTTAATTTACTGCGAAACAATTTTCACAAACATCTCATTATTATTTGATCTCAAATTTAAATTATTTGATACTCTACCGGATAATAATCATGTGAATATTATGATCATTATATCACTCAAAATTATGAATGTATCTGCCTTTTGCAAACCGTGATATTGTGCAAGCCTAATCTAGTTAGCACCTAGATTAGAATCTCAGCCTTAGTCTAGTTAATACATTCCTGATGTACCGATATAATCTTCCTTGATCTATTAACAAGTTCTCGATCCATCAGACAAGTTTTGGTAATTAAAATAAATGAATAAGATTGTACACGCAACTTTATCAATAGGATGTGAACTCCCTCTTTAGATTGTGAATTGTTCAATTAGTAGTACCCCGTATTTTTATGGCTTTTAAAACTGGGGATTTATTAAATTTAATTGAGATATTAATCCGGAATTTTATTTTAAATATTTACTAGCGTGACGAGAGTTAGTAATTATTGGGAATTTGTTGAGTATTATTAGATGAGTAAAGTAATATATGAGATTGATTTTATTAATATTGTCACGAGTGAATAATATAACAATTATGAAAATTTAAGTCGGGACACGCTTGTGTCGTGTTGGAACTAAATTATTATTATTAAAGTGAATAAATTATAAGTTGCCCGTATGGTCGTTTCGAGTGCTCCAAAGTGTTCGGAATGGTCGAGATAGTCAGAAAAGTGTACTCGGGGGTTTAGTTTGGGTCTCGGGCATTTTTAGGCCTAATTGACATCCCAGGAGGGTATTATAGACATTTTGTATTTTTGGGTAATTAAACCCACGAATTTTCTTAGGAAACATCAGCCATTAGGAGTTTTCTTTTAGGGTTAACAAACACATAACCTAAGAACGACCATTAGAGAAGAAGGTGGAGAGTTTACCAAGCAATCCAAGGCCTCGAACTCACTTGATTGCACCGCCACCACCACCAAAACGTACATCGCATGACGAGGAACGCAACCATATCTTTTTCATCAACAAATCAGACCCTTGAATCCTAAACAAGTATCTATCTTTCTGATTTCTAGTTGATATTCCTTCCATGCTAGTTTAGGAACGAAAATCATACGTTTTAATTGAAGAATTATATGTTTTGGAAGAGAATTTATATGTGTTGTAGGGAGAATCAATGTAGTCTGAAATCTTGATCATATGTAGAGGATTACCCATGAATTTATTATGATATTTGGGAAGAAAATATGGATTCAAATAGAGGTTCGTGATTATTCATGCAAATTTTGATTTTATAAAGAAATCTAGGATTAAACCCTTTTTGATTGATTTGTTGAGGAATTATCGATGTCGTTATGTTAGAACTCGTTTATATATATTACTTATACATTTGGATTACTTTGATGGGAGTTTGGGATGAAATTATAGAGGTTTGGAGGGGTTAGAATGATTGAACCCGTAGGTTGAAATTTGTAGAAAACTGGGCAAGAACTGCTTGATCGATCGATCGATCGACCCCATTCCTCGATCGATCGATCCTTCCCGGAAAACTGCATATTTTCCCCCCTTTTGTTTAATTTGGATAAAGTACGTGGGAACCTTGATTATTATTTAAATAATATATTGGGACATGAAGAGGACCAGTAGGGTCTAGGTAGACTCTGTTAAGTGAAATTTAATATGGGATGAAATTGTGGGTTAATGGGGAGTTATTCATACATTAGAAATTGTGCGTACGTTCACTAAAGAATTGAGACTCGTGAAAGATTTAGACCAGAAGGTAAGTGAGGGCATACCTACTGAAATTATACTTAGTGAGAGAGAATACTTCGATAGATGAGAAGTAAGTATGAAATAAATTATAAATGAGAATAAAAGAGACGAATTCGTTATGCGAGATAATTGAGTAAAATTTGTGCTAAGAACGGATGATAATAATTATGGGTCATGGGCGAACCTAATTTGGAAAATGTGAATATCTACATATGTGATTGTGTGACTGTACATATATTAAGTATTATGTATATGTGTAAAATCATACCCGGGCTACTTGCTATCCCGGAGGTTTCCGCGCTGGGACAGTCATATCTCAATTGGACCTTTATGGGGGATATTGACTCGTACACTAGAAGATAGTATCCATGATACAGGCTATCAGAAAATGATAATCAGACGGTTCTAAGAGACGTGAGGGTATGTGCTGACCTCTTAGAACTTGGAACTTTTCTTCGCCTCCATTTGTATGTGTATTATGTTTATACAGTTCGAAAGTGACTCCGAACTAATATTTCCCTTATTATGAGTGATACGGAGACATGATAGCAGAGTATGCCAGCACTATAGATTTATGTGGGGTGCCAATAGTATATATATTATATGAGTGATTGATATATATATATACTTATATATGAAAACTTTCTACTGTGCGTATAAGTAGTTAAGTAATAAATAAATGCTCCAGCTTCATATCAAGTGTTCGTGAATTTTGTAACGGTACTGAGTAGTTCTAAGTAATGTAAGAAAATGAAAGAGATTAATTTTCTAAAACTAAATATCATAGCCTTAGTATTTCTCGAGATAAAACTTCATGAGGATAAATTTGATAGACTTATGTGATCAGTAGTACGGTAGGCGTGCACACTAGATGAGGGGTGAAAATTCTCAAGAGAGTGACGCGCACTAACATGGTGGTTATATTAGCCGGTAAGAATTTTAAATACTTGCTAAACTATTTTTAAAACTATTTTACACTCGGGATCTGACCCGTTTTCTGTCATTTCTCTCTCTCACTTGTATATATATGTATGTATTATAGGTGCCCAACCACAGGGGTGCCATGCATAGGTTCTTTGGATTGGACGTGCTGCAGCTTATGTGGGAGTTGCAGGTTCTTGCTTTAGACGACCTCGTCATTGACTCAGTTCCTATTTTAGATCTTTATAGTTAGGGCATTTGTCGCTCGATTTCCTATTTCGTTTGGAATTGTTAGAGGTTTATGTTTATTTATATTTCCAGTATTGAGTACTCTTTGAGAGAGTTAACTATTGTCACGATGATTTCATTTATGGTTCTTAAACTTGGGTTGGTTTACCTAGATGGTTTAATTCTCGTGTGTTAATTTCCATCGTTAGTATGTATGCTATTCTTAAACTGTTGGGTAATAAAAAAGGTTTTTCATATTGGTATTTAATAAAGTAAAAATAAGACTTTAAATTGTTTTGACACTTAGCTTAATTATTTAGGGTGTTTAAATTTGAAAATTTTATTTTGCGACAGTGATGCTAAGAATGAACAAACCGTTCACCTTGATTTTAATTTAATAAAGGACTGATCACTCGATATTTAATTAGGCGGGGGGTCACAGGTGGTATCAGAGCATCAGGTTCTACTGTCCTTTAGAATATGTGCGACTTATTATGCTTCCAACGTAACTTTCTTTGATATAGAGCCCTATGTTTAGGATTTTTGATTTCTTTGGTGTAATCTCGTTCTCCTGTTATCACAAATATATTAGTGAATCTTATTTACGTTCGGATGTGTTCGAACAATGAAGTATAGAAGATGAGGGCCATTGGGCGAGTAGCGGGAGCCAGGGCTAGTGAGGTCGTGAAGTATATTCGAGGTTGATGACCGTACTCGAGGTCACCCCTATTATGGCATGAGAATCCAGTACTGTAACGATGGCTAGGACGCAACCTATAAATTCCAAAGTGCTTTTATAGTCGAAAGTGATACCAAATTATACTCACCCAACGTAGTACGCTTGGGAGAGGGTCAAATGGAAAACTGAGGAGAGTCATCAGTAAAAGTTCTAGAAATGCGAGAATTGTGTGTGTTACCCAACGAAGGCAATATAATCAAAGTCTTAGGCATATGGAGGAGTGTGGTTAACTGGAAGTGAAAAATTTGGGGTAAATTTTTTTTTTGGCTCGCCGGGATGAAGTTATAATAGTGGGAGTCAACCACCACATTTAATACTGAAATGTTGCGTCAATGGAAGGACCTTAGGTATAGTTTAACCGCACGTTCCTTCATCAGTTGTTCAGAATAAGGTGTGAACGTTGTTCTGAACCCATCACGGAAGGGCCGGAGAGGGGTCCAATTTTAAATGAATTTAGACTTTTAGCAAATCTTGTATCAGCGGAAGTGGATACCAATGGTAGAGAAGATTTCAAGTGGGAGATCAAATCGTGAGGAAAGTTGACAACACTTAAAGAGAATTGTGTGGACAGTCGATCTATATGGTGACAATGTCAAGCATTGTCTATAAAGATGTTGACGCTCTTATGTGAAAGGAGCTAAATTAATCGAAAGATTTAAATGGAGAATGAGATTAGATTAAACGCAGTTAGCAAAGCTCCCCAAGGGGGAGACCCATCAGGGGGCTCATTTAAATAATTTGAATAGCTGAATTTTTACCAAGAAATGTTAAATTCCTTAAGGGTTATTGAAGCCAATAGCACGTTCCTTAGGGACAACAAAGCTAAAGGAACGGCGGGTGTAGCCATCAGGATCAAGACTATTTAAGTTCGAGAGAAGGACAACCCTAATAGGGTCTGTATGATAGGAGGTAAGTGGGTTATGTGTTGAGGTATTTTATGGAGAGTAAAACCCACACGAGTTAAAATTTTCCGAAGTGAGAAAAAAAGGCAAGGGTATGGTGCTTTCAAGGGAAATGGTTAATGTAATTTTCGATTTGGTTCTGATTGATGCGTTATGTCCGGAAGACCATTAAGTAGCCAAGGCGATTGGCAAAGTAGAAGTATGAGTTTTATCCTTAGAGGATGAGGCGCGTTTTATGTGACGTGAGCGAGTCACGAAATTTTTGTTTATTGCTAGATTCGCATGTGAGAAGAATTTAGTGCGTATATCTATAGTGTTATTATTATGTGTATGTTTTCCCTCGTTTAGCGGGGTTGTCTTCAAGTGTTATCTGCGGAGGTTAAATGGGTGCATTGTTTGTGTTATATACTTTGTTGAGATTACTCGTTTTAGTGATGTGATATGGGAGTATATTATTATACTGATTATGGTTTTAGATAAATGGTTAAAAAGATAGTGGGCAGTGATTGGAAGGCATTCGAGGTTGCTGCCCTAGTGTAGTATGTTTTGTTCTGGCAAAAAACCTCACCTGCGAGAGGGTCGGGCTCGCACTCATATTATATATTATAGAGACTTCGAAGGGTATAGTGGTACAAAAATGTTTAATCCCAGGGTGTTTAGGGACTTTGTTATTATGACTCAGTGTGTATTGGGTTTACCGTTGGGGAGAAAAAAGTGTTATAACCACGTTGTGTCACAAGGGAAACAAAGAATTGGGTGTTATGCATGAAGTGTAGGTGACGCTTACACTAGTATGCACGATTTATAGGGTGTGTGGGCATCCTGGTTAGCTGTTGCTTGAATCGTTCGAGTTGGAGAGACGTGGTAATAGATGCGTGGAATATATGTTTGTGAGAACGACATAACAAAGTGGAACTGGTAGAGTGGATTAAGCGCGGTGCGAAGGACAATAATCCATATATATACATGTAAGATCAGAGTAGCAAACACGAATTTAGTTGACAGGCTATGGGAAGTCATTTAGGGGTATTCCTTGAAAGGGATAAAATTTAACTATTATGGAAAACACTCTGAGCGGAGTTTTACCTAGTCAAGTGTGGAAAGCAACTTGCGCATAGGTGGAATGATGATATTAGTAAGGTATAAAGATTCAGCAGTGCACATCGTGGAGAAAAGTGCACGGGTCGGAACTTTCGGTGTATGCTAAGGAAAGAAGGGGAGTGTTAAGTGTCACTGAATGTGAGTTATTACAAATATAATCGATGTTGAGCGGGATATAGAGAGTAGTCTTCGCGGGCACCACTCATAGATAGAAATCGGTTAGAACGAGAGGATCAACCAGAGAATTTTGTAGCAAACCTACGATTCCTAAAATAGAAGAGAGCAATTGTGTGACATTTCTTGGATGGGTGATAACTTCAAGGTAAGGTCACGAGTTCCTTATAATGTGTGGAACAAATTGACCTAAAAGAAAATGATTATTATTCTTTTGGGTGGTATACACTATTAGACAGTGTGCCCCAACCTTTCTTTGAAAATAAGAATCGCGCCGGTAAGAGGTTCTTCCCGATATTATTCTGAACTAGAATGGGTTCATTGAACCCCACTTTCAAACCAGGATTTCAGAAAGCAGTGGCGATAACGTTTCGTTTTGAGTAGGTTGTATCACCCTTAGCCGGGGAGTAGGATAGGTGATTAAAGATTAGCGAAACCACGTGAAAGTAATTTTGAATTCATGGTGATCATTTCATTTCCACAATGGATGTATTTAGCAAGTGACGTTTAGTACAGTAGAGTTCCGTGGAAGCACTCGTACCCGTTTATTGTGGACAAACTGCTTATCAAAATTTTGTGTGGAAAAATCTTAACTATTCTCCCTCTGGTTGTTTAGAGGTGAGTGGATAATCATGATTTTTGATCGGCCGAGTTAGAGTCTGATGATTATGGTGGAATTACCACGGCTGTTTTAGGTGATTTTTGAATGACATAAGAGTTACGTCGCCGAAAATCGATATTCGAAGAACTGACAAGAATGGTAAAATGTTCGCATGGTTTCTCTCAAAACAGGGAGTTTTGTGTTTAGATAAATACGAGTAATTATTACGTAGTGAGGTGCGGTCTCCCAATAATATTGAGACAATGGGGGCCAATGCTGTGTAGGCTCGTCTTATGCGAATAGCAACGAATTGTAGTACAATGTGAAGTGCCGTTATTAAAGTGTGACTCTATACTGATAGTATTGAAAGTGTTATATATGCTTATTGTGAGGCGGGGGGGGGGGGAGGGACTATAGAAATTCGCCTTGCCCGAAAGTCCGTTTTGAGTATTGATAAAGTATCCAAATCTGTTTTTACCAGGCATACCTTATTTTCCGAATTTCGGGACGAAATTCCTTTATTAGGGGGGAAGTATCTAATACCCCGAATTTCATGGCTTTTAAAATTGGAGATTTATTAAATTTAATTGAGATATTAATTTAATATTAATCCGAAATTTTATTTTAAATATTTATTAGCGTGATGAGAGTTAGTAATTACTGGAAATTTGTTGAATATTACTGGATGAGTAAAGTAATATATGAGATTGATTTTATTAATATTGTCACAAGTGAATAATATGACAATTATGAAAATTTAAGTCGGGCACGCCTGCGTCGTGTCGAAACTAAATTATTATTATAAAAGTGAATATATTATAAGTCACCCGTATTGTCGTTTCGAGTGTGCCAAAGTGTCTGGAAGGGTCGAGATAGTAAAAAAAGTGTACCCGGGGGTTTAGTTTGGGTCTCGGGGTATTTTTAGGCCTAATTGACATCATAGGAGGGTATTATAGACATTTTATATTTTTGGGTAATTAAACCCACGAATTTTCTTAAGATATATCATCCATTAGGAGTTGTCTTTTAGGGTTAACAAACACATAACCTAATAACGACCATTAGAGAAGAAGGTAGAGAGTTTTCCAAGCAATCCAAGGCCTAGAACTCACTCGATTGCACCGCCACCGCCACCAAAACGTAGATCGCACGACGAGGAATGCAACCATATATTTTTCATCAAAAAATTAGACCCTTGAATCCCAAGCAAGTATCTATCTTGTTGATTTCTAGTTGATATTCCTTCCATGTTAGTTTAGGAATGAAAATCATATGTTTTAATTGAAGAATTATATGTTTTGGAAGATAATTTATATGTGTTGTATGGAGAATCCATGTAGTCTGAAATCTTGATCATATGTAGAGGATTACCCACGAATTTATTATGATATTTGGGAAGAAAATCTAGATTAAAATAGAGGTTCGTGATTATTCATGCAAAATTTGATTTTATAAAGAAATCTGGGATTAAACCCTTTTTGATTGATTCGTTGAGGAATTATCGATGTCGTTGCGTTAGAACTCGTTTATATATATTACTTATACATTTGGATTACTTTGATGGGAGTTTGGGATGAAATTATAGAGGTTTGGAGGGGTTAGAATGATTGAACCCGTAGGTTGAAATTTACAGAAAACTGGGCAAGAACTACTTGATCGATCGATTGACCCCATTCCTCGATTGATCGATCCCTCCTGGAAAACTGCATATTTCCCTCTGGATAAAATACGTGGGAACCCTTGATTATTATTTAATAGTATAATGGGACATGAGGAGGACCAGTAGGGTCTAGGTAGACTCTGTTGAGTGAAATTTAATATGGGACGGAATTGTGGGTTAATGGGGAGTTATTCATACATTAGAAATTGTGCATACGTTCACTAAAGAATTGAGACTCGTGAAAGATTTAGACCAGAAGATAAGTGAGGGCATACCTCCTGAAATTATACTTAGTGAGAGATAATACTTCGAGAGATGAGAAGTAAGTATGAAATAAATTATAAATGAGAATAAAAGAGACGAATCCTTTATGCGAGATAATTGAGTAAAATTTGTGCTAAGAACAGATGATAATAATTATGGGTCATGGGCGAACTTAATTTGGAAAATGTGAATATATACATATGTGACTGTACATATATTAAGTATTATGTATCTGTGTAAAATCATACCTGGGTACTTGCTATCCCGGAGGTTTTCGCGTCGGGACAGTCTTATCTCGATTGGACCTTTATAGGAGATATTGACTCGTACCCTAGAAGATAGTATCCGTGATACAGGCTATCTGAAAATGATAGTCACATGGTTCTAAGAGACGTGAGCGTATGTGCTGACCTCTTAGGACTTAGAACTATGCTTCGCCTCCATTTTTATGTGTATTATGTTAATACAGTTCGAGAGTGATTTCGAACTAGTATTTACCTTAGTATGAGTGATACGGGGACTTGATAGCAGAGTATGCCAGCACCATAGATTTATGTGGGGTGTCGATAGTGTATATATATATATATATATATATATATATATATATATATATATATATATATATATTATATGAGTGATTGATATATATATACTTATATATGGAAGTTGTCTACTGTGCATATAAGTAGTTAAGTAATAAATAAATGATCCAGCTTCATATCAAGTGTTTGTGAATTTTGTAACGGTACTTAGTGGTTCTAAGTAATGTAAGAAAATGGAAGAGATTAATTTTCTAAAACCAAATATCATAGCCTTAGTATTTCTCGAGATAAAACTTCATGAGGATAAATTTGATAGACTTATATGATCAGTAGTACGGTAGGCATGCACACTAGATGAGGGGTGAAAATTCTTAGGAGAGTGACACGCACAAACATGGTGGTTATATTAGCTGGTAAGCATTTTAAATACTTGCTAAACTATTTTTAAAACCATTTCACACTCGGGATCTGACCCGTTTTCTGTCATTTCTCTCTCTGTTGTATATATATGTATGTATTACAGGTGTCCAGTCATATGGGCGTCATGCATAGGTTCTTTGGATTGGATGTGCTGCAGCTTATGTGGGAGTTGCAGGCCCTTGCTTTAGACGACCTCGTCATTGACTCAGCTCCTATTTTAGATCTTTATAGTTAGGGCATGTGTCGCCTGATTTCCTATTCCGTTTGGAATTGTTAGAGGTTTATGTTTATCTATATTTCCAGTATTCAGTACTCTTTGAGAGAGTTAACTATTGTCAGGATGATTTCATTTATGGTTCTTAAACTTGGGTTGGTTTACCTAGATGGTTTAATTCTCGTGTGTTAATTTCCATTCTTAATATGTATGTGATTCTTAAACTGTTGGGTAATAAAAAGATTTTTCATATTGGTATTTAATATAGTAAAAATAAGACTTTAAATTTTTTTGACACTTAACTTAATTATTTAGGGTGTTTAAATTTGGAAATTTTATTTTGCGACAATGATGATAAGAATGAACCAACCGTTCACCTTGATTTCAATTTAATAAAGGACTGATCACCCGGTATTTAATTAGGCGGGGTGTCACACAATTATAGTAGATGTGGAATTTTGATCTTGTGTGATCAAACTGAACCCATCTCATCAGAATTCGTACTAAGTCTAATTGACCGACATATACAATATATTTTTAAACAAATATAAGTCCCACAAACATAATTCATATTTCAAATGAGGTAATACAACCCTTTATTAATAAATAATGAATTTCATAGAACATGATTTTAAGAATAAAATCCAACTAAGTAGTAGCTCAACCCCTCATCCCTCATTGCCTTTATTTCAACAAATGAAATCCTCTTTACTAGTAGAAACTTTGTGGTGTACCATGTCTTCTTTAAAAGTATTGATTTTATTGGTGTGCTCCCTGGTGTTTTGGGTTGATTGGGTTTGATTTCTTGTGAAACTAGGGTTCCAACATTGGTTCAAGGATTGGGCATTTAAGAATTTAGGTATTTCGATTTTCTTGAACTATTCCAAACTAGGCAATTATTTTGGAAAAGAGAATTGGGGTTTCTAAAGTTGTACAGTGTTGTAAATTTCTTCCTTGAGGCCACTTATAAAGTTGTTCACAAAAAAACTCGCATGTTTCTTGTCTAATTGTGCTATCAATAGTGTCTTTACATTGCACCAAAACTTAAAAAATGTCTTGGTTTTTCGACAAGACTTTATCACGTTTAAGAACTGTAACACAAAAAACACGCGCTTGTTGTCATGGTCTTTAGCCGTAAAAAGCCTTGTTATGGTCAAGGACCATGACAAGACTGAGAAACTCATAGTCCTTGTCAGGGTCAAGGACCGTGACAATTCTTAATTTTCAAAAAATCATCCTTCTTGTAATAATTTGTTGAAATTTTCTACTACATTCTCTTGATCTAAATCACCAAATGTGATATACATGCTCTCAACAAAGCATGTCCATTTATTGTGATCCTTTTCCTCTTAAAATTTTTAAAACCACATGTCTGCTTTTCCTTCCAAATATAGAAAAGCGTATCGCACACCGTGGTCTATTTCAAATTGGTTGAGTTGAAAATAGTTTTTGCATTGAATAAAACTGTGCTGACACATTTTTCTACCCTTTTTCTATACCCAATATACTTAAATTTTATACCTTATTATTGTGGGTCCCATCAATATATAAGGTACAAGCTTTCATTGCCTTGTCTTATGTAATGGGTAAGAAAGTGAGTATGAAAATACGTACGTGTAGTTGGACTCGCTTGCATTTCCTTATCCAATTTCGAGGATTAGTTCAATTGAAATGTGTAAATTCAATTTAAGAAAGTCACACCCCTAGTGACACAGTTCGAAAAAATGGGGTTACGCTCCCGCACCGAAATCACGGCCTAGAGAATTCTGTGCAAAACTAACATAAATTCGTGAATTCAAAATTTAGCAGTTCGAGCTCCGATATTTTCAGTGCATGCTCAGGAGTTTGGGTGGTGAATCAGTGACGGTTTGGTGTTAGGGTTTTGTTTTGTGGGTTTGAGAAGAAGATGGGTTTCTTGATAGGAAATTTTGTTACAAACTTAATGAGTTTGGTTGTTCAGGATGACACGTGTTTCGGTGGATTTTCACGAAGGTTGGTGGAATCGTGGGTAGATTTTCAGGATAATTGGTGGAATCGTGGTGATGTGTAAGATTGGTGGATTTTCAAAAACACAAATCAGGACCCCTCCTTTGGTCTTTATCCCTCTTTTGCTTTCTTTTCTTTGAGATGTAGTTGTTTTGTTTTGGTCGGTTTGTCTCTAAAACGATGGGTTTGTTTTGCTGGTTTTGATTTGTGTTGTATTTGTTTAACCACACAAAAAATCTCTGTATATTGATAAACAAATAATGGGAATCCACGTTTTGCTTAGGAAGGTCATGTTTGGATTTGTTTTTTGGTTATATATAAAGGGGATATACTATATTTTTTGCTTTTCTATAGAAGTAGTAAATCATATTGAATATACAAACTAGTTTGTGAGATAAATAACTTTTTTGATGAATTTGATGAAATTTAAATATAATTTTTGGAATATATATTTATGAGTAATACTATAGTGACTTGTTTTGTGATCTGATTAATATGTCAAACTCACATTGGATGGTGTTTCAAATGAACTCGTGTGATTTATATACACCATCCAATGTGTTTTTGACACATGAATGAGCTCATTAAAAAAGGTCTTCCTTGTATTAATTTATATTTATATATCATTTAATAGTATTCTATAATTTTAAATTAATAAATTAATTGTTGCTCTCGCCGCTCCTGCATTTATAATTTTTTTGAAAAATGACGCACTCGCACATTCGTACTCGCTCGACGTATTTGTGGCTTAGGTCTCACCGTCAATTGCACTAATTTGTCAACTAAAGGTGACAAATCCTCACTAAATTGGGGAATTTTTCAAATAATTGTGAATTAGAGGGAAATATATGAATTGGAAAAGTCAAAAGCGCGGTCTTTCCTAATTAAATTCGCGAATGCAGACTCTATTCCTTATCTTGGCCTATTAATAGTCGGGAACTATATAAAATTATAAAACTATTTTATATCTATAAGGCCGAAAACATTATCAAGATTTACTTAACATATCTTGAGTACCACATGTCCTCAACCCTAATTTTATAACCTCACGATCTTGAAACCATTTCATTCTTAACCGAAGTGGACAATTTTGAGATTAAAAGTTGGGGAGTGGTGCCCAATTTTTATAAGCCTAATAGTTGAGAACATTTGAAATTGTATTCAATGTGGAACTTGAACAAGTCAATACTTATTTTAGCTTAATCAACCATGAAATTATGTTTATGGATCTCTTTCTCTAATCAAGAAAGCTTTAGGGACTCGATTAGGCACAAATTATTCGCAATTATCCCCGTAATTTAGAATCTTTTAACATTCTGTGCGATGTAATTCAAGTTGATTTATCTCATATTATTGCTATTGACATTATCTAATGAGTACAACGAGTTTCGTGTATTTCTCATAGATTTTGCAGGTCCTTAGTGCACGAGAAGAATGAAAGAAACTGGAGGAAAGAAAGAAGAAAGAGGAAGAAAAGTCAAGAAGGAAAAAGAGTAATTTATAGTTGGAAATCGGACGAGAAGCCTATAGACGAGTTGAAGACCTCGAGACTGTGATCACATAGAAAGAAACGAAATCCAAATTCGAGTCCCGGAGCACAAGTTACAAAGCTTCAAAGTTGAGAGAAAAATCACAAGGAATGAGGAAGTTCTGTAAAAGCCAAACCGAACCCATAGAGGCTAAAAGGAACCGGTCTGGATGCTGACCAAGTTTCTATAAAAGCCAAACCGAACTGGTAGAGTGAAAAATGAACCGGTACGGTAGTGAAGAATGTTGCTGTAAGGAACGAACCGAACCGATAGGAGCAAAAATGAACAGGTCCGATTGTAGGAAAACGTCTCTGTAAAGATCTAACCGAACTGATGGAT
Organism: Sambucus nigra; assembly: GCA_949130495.1. Taxonomy (NCBI): domain Eukaryota; kingdom Viridiplantae; phylum Streptophyta; class Magnoliopsida; order Dipsacales; family Adoxaceae; genus Sambucus; species Sambucus nigra. Next base: position 133,992,811 of record OX422212.1, read on the forward strand.
CTAACCAGATCGATTCGGATATTGAATTTCTGAATTATCCACTTCCAAAATAAGAGGTGTACATCGTTGGGAATCTTGTAAAAGCAAAGTGTATATATTCCAATGTGTTTCCAGAGTTAAAGAGGTTCTTTTAGAGATAGTTTAGAGTTTTTTTAACTTAGAGAGGGGAATTAGAGAAAAATCCTGGAGGTTTTACAAATTTTGATTTGCAATTCAGAATTCTGCAAGTGAAGTTGTTCTTTCTTCTTCTTTATTTGAATTCAATTAAATTCGTGCAAGGTTTATTTAATTCAAAGTGTTCTTAGTTTACCTTTCTCATATAGTTTGCTTTTTACATCATGATGGTTTTGATTTCCTGCACTCTAGATAATATTTGTTTAGTTAATTGCAGTATGCTAGGCTAGATTTCTAAGCGTTGGGGTGCATGAACCCAACCCGATGTACTTTGCACGTATAAAAAATTAGTTTCAAATTAAATACTGATTGAATCATGTTGTGTAGTGAACACAATCGTCGTAGATCTTTTAACCTCGTTTTCTCTAGGTAACCAGGGTGTTTAAGAATGCGACGCATGTGTTAACTATTGCTGCACCGCTTTATTTTTTCTCTCGATTATGTATGATACGGGATGAAACCGTCAAAGCGTGATTCCAATCCGGTGAAGCGATGATCCAGCTCTGCTCCCGCTGGCTCAAAATCAAGATCATCCCCCTCATCGTACTTTTCCTCCCCGCCTTCATCCATCTCCACGTCCTCGGCCTCTTCCTCTTCTTCATCAGAATCATCCTCTTCCTCCTCATCGGAATTATCCTCTACCTGCGCTGATCTTGAAATAGCTCTTTGTCTTGCCCTCCTATTGCGTGATGCTTGCCTAATGGGCTTTGAGAGGCGGGTAAATTCCCGGGGATGTATACCGACATTGACAAGGATAGAGGTAATTACATGGGTATACGGGAGAGGGACCAAACCCTTGTGTTCATAGGCTGCAAAGAGGATGTGAGCGTAGAATGTGCGGCCTAGGTGAATGGGAAAGGTGGGGTCAAAGAGTTGGTAGACGAGTGTTGCTTGGTGAGGGTGCATCACCGAGTTATTGGAGGATTGGAGGAGGTTGGCGCAAAAGATGTGGAATATGATTCGGTCCTTGTCATTTAGGCGCCCGACCAAAAAATATTGGTGATGGATGGGGTAGTTCGTTCCAATTCACTACGCACTCTATGTGGAGCTTTCGGGAGAGGCTAAAGAACTGCTCGCACCATAAGAGTTCGATGTGAGAGCGATGGTCCCCGTTTTCATCGGGGCGGACCATGGTGGATGTGTATTTTACGAGAAGTGGTTGGTTGTCCATGGGAGAGGTGGGTGCTGTTGGAAGAAGAGAGAGAGAGAGAGAGAGAGAGAGAGAGAGAGAGAGAGAGAGAGAGAGTATATGGGGGATAAGTGATGTGGGGGGAAGAAAAGGTGAATTTATAGGTGGGGTGGGGGATTGGGGGGGAAAGGGGTGTGAATGATGGGAAAATCTAAATAGGAGGGAAATAAAGGGATTGGGGAAGGGGGGAAGCACCTAGGTAAGGGAAGAGTTCTGCTGGTCCTGAACCGATCCGATGCCCAGGGGCGAACCGATTCGGTTGTGCATTTTTTTTATTTTTGAATTTTCCTTAACCAAACCGACTTGGTCCCCAGCTATTGGTTCGGTTCTTTTTTCCTTATACAGAAAGTTCCTCTCCTCAGCTAACCGGACTCCTTTCACTCTCGGTATTTCGAACACTTCCTTAATTTTTTCAATGTACGAACTTTCTCGAGACTTTCCAAAACCTCACAAAATGCATGTTTGACCTCCTATCCTCTCATGACTTACAACTATGAGCTTATAAAAACCCTAACCTAAATATAATTATTATACACAAGATTCGCCCCATGCATGTCGGAGGTGCGATGACCTCTCCGTTACGGCTCACTCAACCCCATAAACGGGGTCCGACAATCAGATTGTGTCGGCTTCTTCCACATACGCCTCTCGATATGGCTTTAGGCATTGTTCGTTAACTTTGAATGTATCTCCCCCTTTTGATCTTCCAATTCTACTGCTCTGTGGGGGGATACATTTCTCACGACTAATGGTCCCATCCATCTAGACCATAATGTTTCTGGAAAAAATGCATCTTCGAGTTGTAGAGAAGCACCTTTTCTCCCAAATGAAACTCCTTATGTCGGATCATCTTATCATTTGCAAATTTCATCCGTTCCTTGGAAATTTTAGCATTATTGTACGCATCATTTCCCAATACGCCTTGTGCTTTAGCTCTACGGGGAGATGTCATGGCTTCCCATATATAGACAAAGAGAAATGGGGACATCCCGAGGGGATTCTTGTATGTAGTCTTATAAGCCCATAACGCATCGTTTAATCTAAGGGACCAATCTTTCCTATTAGGGTTGACAGTCTTTTCAAGGATGTTTTTGATTTCACGATTCGATATCTTGGCTTGCCCACTCGTTTGAGGGTGATAAGTTGTTCCAACCTTGTGAACAACTCCATACTTTTTCATAAGCTTTGCAAATGGCCTGTTGTAAAAATGCTTGCCGTTATCACTAATTATTGCCTTCGGAGCACCGAAGCGAGAGAGTATGTGTTCTTGCAAGAACTTAATCACCACTTTATTGTCATTCGTTTTGGTAGCAATGGCATCTACCCATTTAGATATGTAGTCTACCATAACGAGGATGCATAGGAAGCCAAAAGACGGAGGGAAAGGGCCCATAAAGTCAATACCCCAATAGTAAAATATCTCGATGATGAATATAGGGGTTAATGGCATAATCTCTCGTCAAGTAATAGCTCCCATCCGTTGACACCTATCACAAGATTTACAGTAAGAGTTCACATCCCGGAAGATTATGGGCCAATAGAGGCCGCTTGGAAGGATCTTAGCGGCTGTCTTATTCGTGGAAAAGTGCCCCCCCACATGCTTCATGTTGACAAAAACGGATGACGCTATGAGTCTCATCATCCGGTACACAAGGTCGGATGATTTGGTCCGTACAATATTTGAATAGGAATGGATCATCATAGAAAAACATGCGCAACCAAGTAAGGAACCTCTTCTTTTCTTGCGGTGTCCAATCAGGAGGGACGGCTCCCATGACAAGATAGTTAACTATGTCCGTAAACTAAGGAAAGGAAGAGGTGGCAAAAAGTTTCTCATACGGGAAATATTCGTCTATGGGTATGGGATCACTAGACACGTCGGACGAGAGCCGGGATAAATGATCGGCAATGATGTTTTCTATGCCTTTTTTATCTTTAATGGAGAGATTAGACTCTTGTAGGAGTAGGATCCACCTTATGACGAGCGGCTTAGTATCTTCCTTAGTAAGGAGATATTTCAGCGCTGCGTGGTCAATAAAGCAAGTGATGGGTGAACCAATGAGGTATGAGTGAAATTTGTCAAGGGCAAACACTACCGCTAATAATTCCTTCTCCGTGGTGGAGTAGTTGAGTTGCGGTCCGGTTAAAGTCAGGCTAGCGTACTAGATGACATGAGCTTTGTTATCTTTTCTTTGACCCAAAACAACCCTAATCGCGTAATCACTCGCATCACACATGAGCTCGAATGGTAGGGACCAATTCGAAGCTTGCATGATTGGAGCAAAAATGAGCCTGCATTTTAATTTATCAAAAGCATCTTGGCATGCTTCGTTCCACTCAAAGGGGTCATCCTTCATAAGGAGGTTACTCAAGGGTCTAGCAATGGCACTAAAGTCCTTGATAAACCTTCTATAAAACTCCGTATGGTCCAAGAAGGAGTGCACATCCTTAAATGATTTAGGTGGGGGTAGCTCAGCTATGACATATATTTTAGCCCTATGTACCTCGATTCCCTTAGATGACACTATGTGGCCAAGAACTATTCCTTCCGTTACCATAAAATGGCATTTTTCCCAATTAAGCACTAAGTTCTTCCACACACTCGGCCAGAACTTTCTCAAGATTAGCAAGACAAAGGTCGAAAGAAGGGACAAGAACGCTAAAGTCATCCATGAAAACTTCGAGGCCTCTTTCAACCATGTCGCTAAGGAGATTAATCATACACATTTGAAAAATTACTAGTGCATTGCACAAACTAAACGGCCTCCGTTTGTAGGCGAACGTGCCAAATGGACATGTGAAAGTCGTCTTCTCTTGTTCTAACACATCTACCACTATTTGGTTATATCTTAAATAACCATCTAGGAAGCAATAATACGGATGTCCCTCTACACGCTCTAGTATTTTATCGATGAATGGTAAGGGTAATAATCTTTCTTTGTGCCCACATTGAGTTTTCAGTAATCAATGCAAATGCGCCACCTAGTGGTGGTACGATGGGGAATTAACTCACCCTTGGCATTCTCGACCACAGTCATTCCTGACTTCTTCGGGACGACTTGGATGGGACTCACCCATTTGCTATCCTCGGCATCCAATAACTTAATAATTTCGTCTCGCACAACCTATTTCATTGTGGGATTCAATCTTCTTTGCATTTCCCTCGAGGGCTTCACGTCCTCCTCGAGGTATATTTTATGGGTACAAATCAAGGGACATATACCTTTCAAATATTCTATGCTCCAACCAAAAGCACCTCGGTGCTTTCTCAAAATTTCTAACGACTTACCCTCTTGCTCTTTATCTAGGATGGAGGAGACAACAACATGAAATGTCTCATCCTCTCCCAGATAAGCATATTTTACGTTAGAGGGTAGTTTCTTAAATTCTAGGGTGGGAAATTTTTCTTCGGAAGGGATCATGTATGACTCCCTTGGGGGTAGTTTCTTGAATCTATAAACCCAGTTAATATCTCTCGAGTCCTCAATCGATGCGTTCCCTCGTCTAATATCTCTTTTAACCCCTTTATCTCTCGCTTAAACTCAATATACGTACCCTCACTCTTATCACTTCTCGCAAGGCATGTTTCTAAGGCATCCCCACCAATGGTTTTATCAATGTGCTCCTCTACTATCTTCTCTATGAGATCGACCGCATGAATTTCATCTTCTTCACCCACTTGGTTAGCAATGTTGAGGATGTTCGTCTCGAGGGTCATGTTCCTAAAAGTGAGTTGCATTTGCCCATTGCGTGTATTGATTAAAGCATTATCCGTGGCTAAGAATGGGAGGCCTAGAATAAAAGGAACATGATTGTTAGAATGGATGGAGGGCTTCATGTCCCAAATGACAAACTCTACCAGGAAGTAGAATGTGTCCACTTGGACTATCATGTCCTCGACAATCCCTCGGGGTATTTTCACTATGCGATCCGCTAGCGGGAGAAATTATTCGTGTGGGCTTAAGGTCACCCAAATTGAGCTGCCTATTTATGGAGTAGGGAAGAATGTTGACACTCGCCTTTAAATCAAGCAAGGCTTTTTCTATTCGATTATCTCCAATAATGCATGAAATCGTGGGTGCACTCGGATCCTTAAACTTTGGTGGGAGGTCATTAAGTAGAATGGAGCACACGTTTTGTGCTAGAAAGAAATTATTTTTCACCTTTAGCCTTCTTTTCACGGTCAATAAATCTTTAATGACTTTAGCATAGGCGGGAATTTGATGGATGGCATCGAGAAAAGGCAAATTTAGCTTGACTCGCTTAAGAACATCTAGCACATCTACACATGAGGCTCCTTTTTGGGATGGATCCAACCGTTGAGGGAATGGTACGGCGATGGGAGGTTTCACTATGACTTTCGACTCGCTAGTGTCATCATTGTCACTCTCATTCAAGTGGTAATCTTTGGCCTCTTTCGTACCAGGTGAAACCTCCTTGTCTTTAGGTGTGTCTTCTGGGGTAGGTGATAAATCAACGACTCACCCACTAGGTAGAGTGGTGACAGCTTGACATTGCTCTTGCTGATCATGGTAAGTAGAGCTAACATTATCTATAATTCAAATTTGAAGCATCCAATTATGAAGCTAAATACGAGGCTTTGATTGTTGAATTGGAGCTAGTTGTATCACTTGGATACGAACAGATAATGGCCCACAATAATTCACATTTAATGGTGAACAAAATTCTGGGATAATATGAGATAACAGAAAAGAACATGTTAAAATACCTGGCAAGGGTAAAATTACTACTACCAAAGCTAAAAGCGCTCCAAATGATCAGAATCCCCAAAATTAAGAATACCAGAGCTGATGTATTAACTCATCTTGCATCAGCCACCAGGGTCGATTTGAGGAGAACTGTGTCCGTAGAGATGTTGTTAGAGAGGATCATTGACGTATAGGAAGTTAACTTTATAGATATGACCATGGGCCCATCTTTGATGGACTCGATTACAAGATACCAAAAGGAAGGTACTCTCCCATTCGATCAGAGGGAATCAAAAAGACTTCATTATAAGGTGTAACAACCCTTATTTTCCAAGTAAAGGTTGGTCAGACACAAACCGCCGAAGATGGGGCTTGACTAATAATCTATATCATTCTCAACATCAAACCATGATAAAACATTTGTATTTTTCTTTTAAAAACGACAAGCACAAAAATCATTTAAATATCAACTGATAATAATCAAAATGCAACACTCAACTAGTCATAAGAATCCAATAACAATACAATTGTCCCAAATGACGGAATAATAAACTCGGGCTTATGCCCATACAATAATCTAAAATAATAAACTGACTATAATGGAAATAACATACGATGCTAGAATCAAATGAACTCAAGTAGTCATTGTACAATTATAACCGCAAGTCTGATCTCTTATCAACCATGTTGTCCCTGTCTATGTAAACCTGGGGGGATTTTGTTTTTAATAATTTAGGTTAGTGCCCGAGAGTTGCAAGAATTAACTTATGAAAATTAAGATGCAATAATACATTTAATTTAAAGTATGTACCACCCATCGGTACTCACATGCGATAAGTACCTCACCCCTCATCCAAGTGTAATAATATTACACACATATCATCCCAAGTCTCTAACTGTAAAAACTGATAATCATAATAATAATTAACACCTGATGCGTCTAACATAAATCATGTATCGCAGTTAACTGTCTACATCTGCATTCTCATTTCCCAAAATATCCCAGATATACTACATACTAAGTAACATAACCATCTATCATTCATTCACATAGCATTGGGTCATAATTAGTGGTCTATATCATTAGATAAATTAATTACTCTCTATTAATATATAGGATTATATGCGCGCACACACACACACACACACACACACACACACATATATATATATATATAAAGGTATGTACCTCAAGTGTGACATTCCTACTCTATTGGTAAGTCTAGAGGAGTCCCTCATCCAAATTGACATCACAAACACATACGATTGGGGCGGTCCCTTCACAGTACACCATTGCACGATCCATACCCCCGACGGTAACAATGGATCCCAGCATCTACACCTACCTCCTTGTAATTAGCGCTGCTACATAGTACCTATAATAATAACCTACACAATGTCTGGCCCACCTGTACCGACGCATTCTACGGTCCCGAGACGTACATAACCCCAAACGATAGGCCATCCACGAATATTGATATGTCCACACAAAAATATAAATACATATCTTTATCACATAATATTTATAGGTAATTGACTCTATAATTACCCCATAAGAAGTATCCATAAACCCCAAGTGATATTCTTACTTTAAATTTTAACCATCTAGTTAATTGTCAATTTTTCCGTTCATAAGAATAGTGACGCAACCCATTTTCATCACACAATACGTTTAGGTAATTAACTCTATAATTACCCCCTGAGATGTCCCATTAATTGTCTATTAATAATACTCGAGATGTCCCATTTAATCATCTATTAAAACTCCCACTTTATGAATTAACAATATAGTTAATTGTCAGTTCCCTCCATTTAAAATAGCAACACAAATCCATTTTCAATAAAATATAAGTTCACTTGGATGGAGTCCCACCAACTCACATGAATTCCTAAAAATTCCCTAAAAATATCCTTGATACCATTTTGACCTATCCCAGAAGCCGAATCGGTTCGCCTCCTGGGGCCAAATCAGTTCGCCCTAGGAGGCAAATCGATTCGCACCCAGATAAAAGCCCATAACTATTCTAAATTTTTATTACGGGATTCATTCTTCTAATACCATTTTTTCAATCCAATCATTTACCCATTTATATCATTATACTATTAGGTTCCTCCTAAATCAATATACCATTTAACGTTTTAATCCATCAAATCACCACAAAATTTCATTCCATGACCCAGAATTTCAATTTAATAACATAGCATATCAAATCCAGATTTTGATCCTATATTCCTAATTAATCATGCTCCGATTTTAGGCCCTGTATATGGATAATACTTAACTTCAATCAAAGATCCTACAACATGGATTCTAATGTCCAATTCAAGATTCATTCGATTCCAAATTCCAGGGTTTAACCTCAATTTGCTTAATCTTTAAACATCAATTCCAGATTTAATCCTCTACATGCATAAGGTTGAATTCTATTGTCTCTTCATCAATTTATTCATTGTAACCCGGAATTCTAATGAGAAGGTATAACAATGAATTAAGAAATACATTGGAAGTTAATTTTAGTAAGAATATTCTTGGCTTATGTAGAAGAATGAGTGCCTCCTTTTGAATCCTTAATATCCTTCCCTCTCTTGGTCTTGGTGACTTCTCTCTAGGGATGGGGGATGCTAGGTTAAGCTTTTGGTGAATTAAAGGAGTTCTATAAACTCTTTTTTAACTTATAATAGGTGTTAATCCCGAGTTACCCATTAACCCCTATATTTGGGAACCCAAATGAACCCGAACCAATAACCAGAATGGTCCAACAACTCCCTAAATGGTATACCTATACCCCAGACCCAATTTTAGATGTCTGAAACCTAAATTAGTCTTCAAATCATCAAAGAACGTGCCCAAACTATTTCTACCCAACTTACACAGTTTTTATTATGTTTAATAATCACATAACCGTAAGTTAATTAATATTAAATTTATTTTTCACGAGTGAACGCATTATGCCCAATTGAATCCAAGTAATATTCAATCATAAGTAAGCAATTTATTCTCAAATGAAATTCTACCAATTTAATTTATTCTCTAATTTATTTAATTAAATTCTAACACAATAATTTATTCTGAAAACAAGTGGTATTACATTCTCCCCCCCCCCCCCCCCCCCAACAATGGAATTCCGTCCTTGGAATTCACTGGATCATAACATTATATCTTAATACACACAATTATCGCAAGTTTTACTCAATTAGTCTATACTCGTGTCCCACGAGATGAAAGAAAAATGCTCATCTAAGCCTATCATAGTGTAACTGGGATACCCATACATGACATATTACATGCACACACATTCACAATCATCAAATATAGATGACACCTATATATCCAAACTAAACCCCACATACCATGTATATCTATAAATCAAAGTATGTTCAAATAACCTATTGATCGTGACTCCATTCGTCTAGAGATTTTCCCGCTTTTTCTACTTAGTGGTGTAAACATTACTAAGTGCTCTCATCAACTCACTCCTTGGCCCCGCTGGCCTTAATTCATATAATATAACGTCGCTCGATGCATTATATTTCCATACATGTAAAACATAGTAACAAAACATCCAAGAACCTAACGTCTCTCAACTCCCGGCACTTGCCAATTTCATGCGTGGGACGTCTCGCAAGAAAAATCCAAATAAGAAACCCTCCCGGTACACTACTAGATAATTTAGGCAATTATTGATATTCGTCAGTCCAAGACTAAAATAAAAAAAATACACTAACCACATAGATTTCAACTTGTTCTAACTTCAACAAAAGGCTCATCACTTCCAAGGGATATACTAAATCCCGTTAAATTTATCGATCCGATAACGCTAAGAACATCATGTTCCTTTTTACACATACAAAAAGACATCCTCTATCCATTCTTAAGTCTAGTAGAGCGCTTACTCACTTCTAAGCCTTTAGAGACCTACCCATACCAATAAAGGCTAATACCGCCCATTTTTAATGACAACGTCACTATTGTTGGTACCAAAAATTATCCACCACCTACATGGACCAATAAAAAATGGACACTTGTCTTCTTACATGGAAATAATCCTAGTCAGCACTTACTTAATCAACCCCGAAGATAGTTGCTCGGCAAGCATGCCGACCAATATAAAGAATGCAAACCATTAAAGTAAATGAATAGTCACCACCAGAGGGAAACAACCAAAGTTTCTTCCACATGTGGTCTAGATAATCAACCATCACATTTATTATGTATGGATGTGTAAATGCTTGAATATATAAAGGCATTCCAACCATTGATCTCCGGGTCACTATAAATACATTGTATCACTTTCACAAAAGGCACAATAGAACGAATTCTAGAAAATTCTTCTTAACAAGAGTATCTAGCTTTCTATAGTCACTCAAATCAAAATAATAACAGTGGACGTAGGATTTCTTACACAGTCGAACCACTTTAAAAATAATTTGTCTTTTATTTGATTATCGCATTGCAATCTTATATTTTATTTGTGATTAGAAAATTGAATATAATCCATTTTTTTGCATCAACAAATTGGCGTCGTCTGTGGGAACGTGTGTCTGATTGTCGTTATCAATCTCGTACATCCTTGTTTAAGGGAAGATGAATTATCCTGAGCCTAGTTTCATAAATGAAGGCAACCTAAGCATCCCTTCTACTTTGACTACAACAACTGACCTGAATGGAATTCTTGCCAGTATTGCCAGGGGTCGGGATGATATACAGGAAACAACAAGGCAATTGGCTCAATCATTACAAGCCAGATCTCCAACCCTTTCCAGGCAGAAAATGGTTCCTTCATCAAGGAGAGAAATGCCACCTCCACCTCCTAAGCATAGTCGACATAACTATTCCAGATCTTCATGTGATAGGTCTTACCATCCAGGAGTCATCTCATCGATCCGATCTACAGAGTTCTATGATGGCCATTTTTTTCTCATGAAAGACCAAGTGTTTTTGAAAGATTGAGTAGAGCTTCGCCTTTTGACTGCTTGGAACCCTGAGTAAATAGAAATCCTCCCAGAGAGTTATCTAGAGCTAATCAATAAACAGCCATGAAGCCTCAATTAGGTCCAGATCAATTGTCCGACGATTTGTGCATGCTAAGCAGACTTCTCAAGAAGAGTACTTAGCATAGACACATGGTCGGAAAAGCCGAGAAACTTTACACAAATCTGATGCAGGTAACCCTTCATGGAAAGGGTCAATGCAACGATTAATCGACTGGGAGAAATGGCAAAGTCAAAGAATCCATTACAGAGGAATTTTATCAAGGGATATCCCTTCATTCAGGCAATTGTTGATTTCCCAACTCCATCTAAGTTTAAAACCTTTGTGGCCACCCCTAAATATGATGGTAAAACTAACCCAGTTTCGCATATCGAGCAGTATCAAGCTGCAGTCGACATCTGTTCAGTTCCTGATGAGATGAGATTTAGGGCTTTTTCAAGCACCATTACGAGTTCATCCCAAATATGGTACAATAACTTACCCTGAGGACAAATTGCTAACTTCAACCAACTTGTCGAGTTGTTCATCGGCAACTTCTATTTTGGGGCCGAGCTAGTGAAGAGAGTAGCCTATCTCCTGGTGTCAGACAGTGAGTAGGGGAAACCACCAGGGAGTACATTACTCATTTTAGCAACGAGATATTGGAAGTGGTTGATTATGAGGAAAAAATAGTCATCACTGCTTTAATGAGTGGATTGCTTCCAGAAAAGCTATATTATTGTAAGGACGTATTTTTATAAGTCTGTCATCAATGTTTTATGTCATATACCGCTACACCGACGAAGAGCATTCAAGAGTCATCTACATCAAAGACGAATCCGAATTAATCAAGTTCTTCATCAAAAAGACTCCGCGAAGTTTACTTTGGTAAGGTTTTATTTTAAATACCTTAACTTTACACTTAGAGATTTTGGGATATTTTTATAAAATATTGTTTAAGTGTTGGAGTGGACTTTTTCGTTAAAATTTAAGAATGAGTATTTTTTCTAAGTGTTGAAGTGAACATTAAAATAATATTTTTTTCTCAATAGTCGTTCGAGTGACAGAGCAATGTCGTTCGCGCGAGATAGCCATGTTGCGCGATCTCGTTCGAACAACAGTTGTCCTTCGTTCGAGTGACATGCTGATCTCGTTCGGACGAGCTCGATTTTCGAGGTGGTGCAATTTTCTATAAAATCTCATTATGTGGTTTCGTTTTGTTTAAGAAGTACCAGCATTTTACAGAACAGAAAAACTGCGAAAGCAGAATTCTTTAGGCTTCTTTCTTTTAGGGTTTTAATCCCTTTTTGGTTTTCAATTCACAAAACTCCCATTTGCTTTAGTGAATTGTTTTGGTTTTCAAGAACACTTTGCTTTTGTTCATCTTTAGTGGAGTGCATCTCTACACCATATGGATGCATGTCATTGAGGATCTTACTGCGTGAAGATTATTTGCTAAAGGTTAGGATGCGAGTCTTTGGAGGGTGCTGCGTGTATTCTCTTGCTGAGTTTAAGACTGCAAGTCTTTGTGGGTTGCATGCGCGTTGATCCATTGCAGATTTCTCTATGTAGTTGTAAGTTGCGATTTATGAATTCATAGTGCAATAAAGGTTTTACCCGAAAGTTTTTTTTCCTGAAATCTGTGTCTCAACATATTTATTGTGTCGCATGCTTTATATTTATTTATGGGTTGACACGCGCACTTTAGATGCTTGTTTAGGGGCTGAATTAAATAAGGTTTTATTCAAAACTTTCGAGTTAGTTTTAATCGGTATCACACGCTTTACAATTATGCACTGACCAAAGATACTCCTAAAACCATGACTGAGCTCATTGCTAAGGTAGGAAAAATTAAGAATGTCGAGGAAGCAGTGGCTGCAAAGCAGAGTCCAACCACGAAGCATGAGAAGAAGAACTAGAAGGAGCAAAAGGAGCAAAAATCGAAGAAGGATGATAAGCTCAAAAAGTATGGAACATATTCTCTATTGAATGTGAGCATTCACCATATCCTAGAGGAAATCAAACACAATAAATATTTGTGATGGCCCGAGAAATTGAGGGCACCACCTAACAGGAGGGACAAATCTAAATATTGTGAGTTCCATAAGGATCATGGCCACACGACTGATAATTATATCACTTTGAAGAACGAAGTGGAATCCCTTAATCGCTGAGGAAAGCTGAATAAATTTATTGATCGGCACGAAAGCAGAGAAACAAAGGGAATTTCAAATTCACCCTACAAACCCAGAGATGATAGGAAGAGAAACCATAAAGATGTTCATGAAGATGATCATGATCCGCCAAAGAAGCCTAAGCAACCAGAGCGCGAGGTAGCTATGATAAGTTCTGGCTTTTTTTACTGTCATGTAATTATAGGTGGCGATGCAGGAGGAGGAGACCATAATACAGAGAGAAAAGCTTACTTGAATGAAGCACATGCATGTTCTTATATCCAGAGAATCAATCTGAATGAAGATGATTGGTCCAGGAAAGTCAATAAAAACAAACTTGTAATCGGCTTTTCCAAGAATGACCTATTGGGGGTATTTTATCCCCACGATGATCTGTTGGTCGTCAAATTCAGTATCTAGGATACCGTCATCGCCAGGGTTTTGATTAATAATGGAAACTCGGTTGGTATCATGTTTTACCCCCACTTTTAGAGTTTAGATTTGAAACTCGGTCAACTGGAATCATACCACAGGCCATTGATACGTTTTTTAAGCGAAAAAGTCTAACCCCGTGGGACAGTCAAGCTAGATATATTATTCAGCACCTGTCTAGCAAGCCATACTTACAAAATATGCTTCTTTGCTATGGATAATAACGTTCAATCTACTTATAATGTGATCCTTAGTAGGGTATGGCTAAAGAAGTTTGAAGATGTACCATCCATAGTTCATCAGTGTTTGAGGTTCCCAACTCACTTTGGGGTTGGTGTCATGAAAGGAAACCAAAAGGTATCCATAGAGTGCTATTACTCCTCAATTAAGCAAGAGGATTTGTTTGATTTGAATAAGAAGACCACCACTTACTAGGTAGATACTATGGAGCCAAACAGTGAATTAGAAGTTAAAACTCTGGATTCCTAAGATAAAATGGAGTTAGTCAAAGGGAAGATTATTGAAGCCATTGAAAGCGTAATCCCGAACGATGACAAACCGAAAAGAACCACCCAAATCGGCTCCACATGGGATCCACTCCTTAAACAGGAACTGATTGCGTTCTTGAGACAGCGGATAAATGTGTTTTCTTGGAGTCACGGGGATATGCTTATGATTGATCCCAATTTCCTCTGTCATGAGCTCAACATTAATAAGGACGCCAAGCTAATCAAGCAAAGGTGTTGGGTGTTCAGTCCGAAGAAAAATCAATCTATACAGGAAGAGGTGGAGAAACTACAAAAGTTACAATTCATTGAGGATGTTAAATATACTGCCTAGTTGGCTAACGTTGTGATAGTCAAAAAGAAAAATGATGAGTGGAGAATGTGTGTAGATTTTACTGATCTTAATAAAGCCTTCCCAAAGGACCACTTTTCCCTACCTAGAATTGATCAATTGGTGGATGCTACATCAGGACATGAGTTGTTAAGCTTCATGGATGCTTATTCAGAGTATAGCCAGATAAGAATGAAACTAGAAGACAGGAAAAGTACTTTTTTCATCACTAGCTGAGGTACCTATTGCTACAATGTAATGCCCTTTGGGCAAAAAAATGTTAGAGCAACATACCAGAGGTTGGTCAACAAGGTGTTTGAAGATCAGATTGGGAAAAATATAGAGGTTTATGTGGATGATATGTTGATTAAAATCAAGAAGGTTTCATATCATATCAAGAACCTCAGTCAGACTTTCGACCAGGTGGAAATGCATCGGATGAAGTTTAAGCCGACCAAATGTGTGTTCGGTGTGCAGGAAGGAATGTCCCTTGACTTCATAGTAAAACAATGGGGAATTGAAGCCAATCCATCCAAAATAAAATCTATGATAGAAATGCAGTCATCGACTTGCAAGAAGGATGCACAAAGGCTTACTGGTAAAGTAGCAGCTTTAAACAGGTTTATTTCTCGAGCAACAGATAGGTGTTTTCCATTCCTTAAGGTGCTTAGAAAGACCTTTGAGTCGAATGCATAATGTGAAGAAGCATTCAAATAATTGAAGAAGTATCTGGGATCACCACATTTATTATCCCGGCCTGTTTTGGGAGAAAAGTTATACTTTTACTTAGGTGTTCCTGAGTCTGCAGTTAGCTCGTCCATGGTTCGATTGGATGATGGAATCCATAAACCATTTTACTATACCAGCAAAGCATTCAGGGAGCCAAAATTAGGTATCCACGCTTGGAAAAACTGGCCCTAACACTAATTGAAGCCTCCAGGCATATGAAGACCTACTTCCAAGCACACACTATAGTTGTGTATACTGATCTAACACTTCAGCAAGCACACCAAAAGCATGAGAAGTGAGGAAGATTAATTTATTGGGAAGTAGAATTAAAAAAAATATAACATCGTCTATGAACCAAGGTCCTTATTAAAAGTCCAAGCTTTGGCGAATTTTATTACAGAGATCACCTATCCAGAGGTTATTGACTAACAAAACTTGCCTACCGAGTAGACTTCTGTGGAAGAGAGCTCGGCTCAAAAGCAAGCTAAAGTTGCAACCAATCAACCTGAATCATCTAAAACTCAAGAAATGGCTCAAAAGTATGCATAGGAGAGTAAGAATATATTCTACTATGGATTTCTGTCGACAGAAATCTTCAGCAGTGATATCTGGTTGTGGAATTTATAGGAGGATGGATCTTCGTGTACATCTGGAAGTGGAGCATGTATAATACTCAATACTCCTGATTATATTGATGTTAAATATGCTCTTAGGTTTAAATTTAAGGCATCAAACAATGAAGCAGAGTATGAAGCTTTGATAGTCGAACTGGAATTAGCCCATTCATTAGGCGTCGAGTTGGTAGTGGTGCACAGTGATTCACAACTGGTTGTCAACCAAGTGCTTCGTCTATAAGGAGTTAAGGGAGAATTGATGACTATATACTTGGCCAAATCTATGGAATTTATTTCCAAGTTTTTAGGCGTACAAATGAATGGGATACCAAGAATTACTAACGCCCGAGCTGATGCACTTGCTCAGCTAGCTTCAGCAACAAGAATTGAACTCTGAAGAAGCATTCTAATTGAGAGATTGGAAAATAGGAGCATAAATGAGGACCTAATGGTCAGTTCCATTGATATAGATTTTGAACCCTCTTGGATGGATCTAATTAGGGCTTACATTGAAGATGGAATCCTACCAGTCGATCCTAAAGAATCCAAAAAGCTCTGGTATAGAGCAGCCACATATGTGTTGGACAAAGGAGTTTTATACAAAAGGGGATTAACAATATCCTTATTACTTTGTGTTTATCCACTGGAGGTGGATGATTTGATTAAGGAAGTACATGAAGGTTCTTGTGGAGCTCATTCTGCTGGTCGTCATTGCTCCAAAGAATCAACACACGGGAATACTATTGGCCAATTATAAGGGCAGATTATAAGGCTTTCTCAAAAAAGTTTGATAAGTGCCAGAGATTTTTTGCAATTCACAAAGCACCCAACGCAGCTCTAGCACTAATCACTTCTCCTTGGCCATTCGCTATTTGGGGAATTGACTTGGTCAGACCCCTTCTGACCACCAAAGGCAGGTTCAAATACTTGGTAGTTATTGTTGACTATTTTACTAAATGGGTGAAAGCAGAGCTGTTGATTGAGATGCCTTATGAGATGGAAGAACATCATATGTAGGTATGAGATGCCTTATGCCTTCATTACAGACCATGAAACCTAATTTAACAAAAATGAATTCGATGCATATTATGTTCAGTCCAAGATCCAGAAACTCCATTCTACACCAGGCCATCCACCAGACGAAAGTGACAAACATAATTTTCTCAATGGACTGAAGAAGAGGCTTGATGCTGCCAAGGGAAACTGGATTAATGAATTACATTATGTCCTCTGGGCTTACAGAACCATGTCGAGGACAGTAACTGGAGAGACACCTTATATGCTTGTATTTGGGACAGAAACCATAGTACCAGTCGAGATAGGCCTACTAACTCAGAGGGTTTTGAATTTTGATTCTCTAACAAGTGACTTAATAAGACGATTGAATTTAGACATATTGGAGAAAGTTCAAGAAGATGTCGCTCTTGAAAATGCTGTGTACCAACAAAGGACTGCACACTTCTATAACAAAACGGTCAAGCTGACCAATTTAAAAGAAGGCAACTATATCCTTAAGAAGGTCATCCAAAAGGGCAACAAGCTTGAGGCCAATTGGCATGGCCCATATCTCATTTTAGCAGTCATCCGACCAGGGACCTATCAACTTGAGACACTAGAAGGGGAGGAATTTAAAAACCCTCGGAACATCGAGCACCTTCAAAAATATTATTAGCGAAGGCATTGACATATTGTATTTCTTTTTGTTTAACACAACTATTTTGCAAGTTCAATAAAAATCTTGACTTTAGTTCATTCAATTTGTTTGATTTTTTTCGGAGTACGGCGATATACATCCCACAAAAAATAAACAACAAAATAAAAAATGTCTCTTGGTCTTCAGAACTTGTCCATCAACAGCAAATACTTAATCATGTTGAACTTATCAAATTCGAGATGTACCAACAGCAATGCACAGTCGTATCTCGCCCAATTAAGATTACTTAATGTATGACTTCCTATGTACAAGTCACGAACAAGAAGTTATTACTTCATGGATGACTTCATATTAACAAGTCATAAACAATAATTTCTTCTCGACCCAAGTTAAATACATGAATACACTCCTCACACTTGGTCGGCACTACTAATTTACTTCATGTATGACTTCGTCTTTAACAAGTCAAGAATAAAAAGTCTGTAAAACTTTGTATACAACTTAAACAGTTATAAACAAGTTTTACCCGACTAAGTTAAATACAGGAAGCTATGTAAACATTCCTAGCCATTGGAATACACACGTATATTCCTCATACATTTGGTCACCACTGAAAAATGATGTTAAACTTGGATCAATAAAACTATTTGTAGTTCCATCTAAGTGCATTAGTAGAATATTTGGCCTTATAATCACAGTTTAACAATTTATCATTAAACAATAACTCAGTTGACTAATTGATTAAATAATCTTAAGTTGGAAACATAAAGGTATGGATTTTTATTCAAATTCTAACTGTATTACATTCAAGATCAAATGAATACAAAATACAAAAAAACTATTCAACTAGACATTTTCCTTGAGCTTTGGAAGTTAGTCGCACTCTCTGCATACCAGCAGGAGGATCATCCAGAGTATAAGGGGAGTTGAAGAAATTGAAATCCCTCGGTATTCGCTTATTATTGTTTCTCGGAGCATTAGTCACATGAGGAGGATGAACTATTTCATGTACATCATGCAAACTATAATCTCCTAAATATTTGGTGATCAACCACCGGGGAATAACATCAGGAGGAATCCATGATATGTCCAATTTGAATGGGGACTTATCACAATCAAGCAGACCAGGCTCATTCCAGTACCACAGCTCGCTATTTAGATCACATTTCAGCAAAGTCAGACAGTTCTCCATCCCTATCTATAACCTTTACGATTGCTCTGGGCGAGTTGATCATCAACATGGCTAAGGGCCTCATTATAGCCTTCCATCCACACCTCTCTGGGTTGTTTGTGAAATTGAAAGGTTAGTCTTTCAACCTGGTGTTGAAGTTTTATTAAAACATCATTTTTCACTTTCAACCGAATAGATTGGTCGATGACGGCTTTATCATTAGCTTCCACCTTCATAGACAAATCAGCAATAGCCTAACTCTTTTCCTTCAACTGGGCAGCTTGGTCGACTAGTGTTTTACTGGTCCTTGCCTCATTTATAGTTGTTCGACTAGTCCTCTCATCTCTGGAAGTTTGCCCATTCTTAGTTTTCTTCAGAGATTCAAGTTCATCTACTAGCCTGGCATTCTCAGACTCTAAAAGAGAAGCACTCTCATCAGCACCACTGGAAGATGACCTCTTCAAGATATCCCACTCATTTATGAGATAATCATTTTCCTCTTTAAGAAGTTTGGATATCTCCCTATCTTCATCCACTTCTCGGCTCAATATGAACTCTTTCCTTTTGTATAAAGAGGCATATTCTCCAACTTCTTCTCAAAGACCCAACCTTCACTCAATGCTTGGTACTTAGCCTCATAGTCAGCATGGAGTGAAGCCAAAGTAAACTTGTGGTCTTCTTGCAGATCTTTAATTATTTCATAATATGCAGCATTATTGTCCACTGCCCTGTGCAGCAAACAATGAATATGGATGTATGACTCTCTAACTTAGTTGGACACATATGGGCTAAGTAAGTTGATTAAGTCTTCTTCGGATAAAGGAATATGTCCAACTTCTAAAAGATTTTTACTCCGCCTAAGTAGGTCGGATTTAGCAGAAACTATGGCCTTCTTCCTAACATCAAACTAAAAATTGTAAATGTAAGAACATAAGTGTGATTACTGAGCAAACATAACACAAAGTGTGAGATTTCATTCAACCAAGTAAGAAGGCATAAGTATGATAAATACAACACATTTAGCTAAAAGTATAAACGTTTTCGTTAATAACCAAAAGGTGTTGCATATTACTGGTCCTATTACAAAGCAGATGAGTAAAAAAGAAAAACAAAGTAGTTAAACATTCTCCTAGTCTTGAACATTTCTCCTAGAGGGCTGGCCAGCATAAACTTCCTCAACGGGCTTCAAAGTAGATCTAGCAGGCTGAAGGGAGGATTCCACAGACCCTTCTTCATCATCAAAATCTTCCTCTAAGTTTGGAGGAGTGCCTAAGTTATGCCTCAAGAATAATTCAGAGTCCTCTGAAGTGTTGACCTCCTTGAGAGCCTCCGACCAGCCATCCTTGAAGGATTTCTTCCTGATGAATTTAATTTGGGAGGAGGCAGCTAGAAACGCCTTGTCCCGACCTTTATTAAAGGAGTCTTCTTTTATTTTCTTATTTTTGGCCTTCTCTACAACCAGCTCAGAAGAAAGACTAACAACTTTCTCCTTGGTAGACTTCAGGAGAGCTTGATTTTCCACCAATTTATCTTCGGCCATCTTTGCCTTATTTTCAGCAACTGTCAAACTGGTCTCAGTGGTTACCAATTTTTCCTTAGCAAGGGTGTCTCTATCAATAGCTTTCTTTATCTTGGCATCTCAAGTCTTCTACTTAGACTCCTACAGCTTCCTTGAAGCCTCAACAGATTGTCTTACACCCTCAAGGGCCTCTTTAACATCTCCTGTCAAAGAACTAATTTGATCATACTTCTCCAATATTTGATTGAAATTGACCAAAAATTGCATAAAGGACAACATCATATTACAAGTAGTACTAAGAGAAAAATAAGACATCAAGGTCAAGTAATAGAGGAAAAAGAATTACCATAACCAAACTTTGTCAAGCATTTTTTGCTAACTTTAATCTTGGTAGAGGTGCGAGAGTTTCTCTATCAACAGAATGGATACCAGTCTTGATTAACTTCATAGACACACCTAGATGAATAACAACTTAGGATGACCCTGCAACAGTCAAATCCTCCTGAATCTTCTCGACAAACTCCGAGTTGGTATAACTTTTTTCAACCTGGTTCTTAGACAAACCTTTCCTTATCCTCTTGAATTGAGGCACAGTAATATCATCTTCCTCATAGGTGATGACTTGAGGAACCTTCTCTTTCTCAGAAACCTTAGATGCTTTCTCTGGATTCTTACCATCACCAGCCTTGCCAATCTTCTCGGAAGCTCTCTTAGCAATTGGAGACAAAGCTCCAATCATCAAGTCGACAATCTTTCTCTTTCCCATACCAGCAAGTGGAGAAGATGGAAAAGTTAAAATGTCCAACGACTCAAAGGAAGATGAAGTCCTAAGGTCCTTTTTAGCTCCAGCAGACTCCTCAACCGAAGAAGTGGGCATTAGTTCCTCTTCAAGATTTAAGGGGGCTAAAGTTATAGAAGTGGTGGGCCTAGCAAAAAAGGAGGTAATTGAACTCCTGTACTATAACAAATATGAAGCAGCTCTGGGGTGTTCCTTGTTAATCCTCTGGTGGATGTTCCAAAGGAATTTAAATTCATGGATATTGATATCCCCTTATTTGGGACACTTCTTCTTGCTCTTAGTTGTGTAACGCAAGACAAGAAAGCATTAAGTCAGCATATCATCAAACAGTTGGTTTGCAAAAAAGAGGAATACATTAATTAAAACTCAAACAGCCTATGCCATGTCCTACTTGGGGGAACCTGGGCCCATCATACACTTCTCCTCTTTGAAGAGGAGCATGTTGCAAATTCTTCGCAATAACTCCATACTCAAAATAATCGTTGTTGGAGTCTAGAAAATTGATAACTAGGGCCCTATTGGTAAACCTAGTCTTCATGTAGTAAGTTTTATCATTGGTACTCCATTTATAATAAAATATCAGCTCAGGGATGCCAATGTGTGTTCCATATATTTGATTAAGCCTATGTATCCCATTCACTACTCTTCAAGTGTTGGGGGATACCTTAGCAGGAACGACATCAAAGTATTGATACATCTCTAGACAAAAATAATTGGGAGGAAAAGTGAAACCACACTCAGTAATGAATAAAGAGGGAATACAGTGACCCTATGGCAGTGATAACACCTCAACAGGTGGTACAGGAATTTCTAATTCTACCCAGTCAGGGATGTTCCTTTCCCGCCTAAATTCTTAAGAATCCCCATGAACTATATAAGCCATGGTGATAGTAAAGAGAGAAAGAAATAAAAAAGAAAGGGAATAAGAAAGCTTACAGAGAAAATGGTAGCTGAAGCGAAGGTAGGACACAAAGGAAGGCTCAAAGACAAAAAACTTGGAGAAGAAGGATAGTTCGAAAGCTTGGAAAAGTTATGGTGTGAAAAAATGGCAAACTCTCATCTCTTATAGCTTACTGGAGAAATCGTGCAAGAAATGATTACTTGTATTAGCAATTGACGTTCTGACGGCTTCACGGTTCTGAAAGTGCAAAAATACTAATATACCCTTTGGCTGTTCGCTAATTTTCAAATTATTTACAAAAATGCCACAATAAAATCAAAACATAGAAAATTTTCACAAGTCCTACACGTCGGCATGCGCCGACCAACTTTGAAGAAAATATACTCCATACTTTCAATATAAGCATCAAGAATGAAGTATTGGGGGATTCTGTTAATACCAAAAATTATTCACCTACGTGGACCAATCAGAAATGGACACTTATCTCCTTACGTGGTAATAATCCTAGTTAGCAATTACTTAATCAACCTCAAAGATATTTTCTCGGCTGGCATACCAACCAACATGAAGAATGAAGACCATCAAAGTAAATGAATAGTCACCCCTAAAGGGAAACAGCCAAAGGTCATTCCACACGTGGTCTAGATAATCAACCATCACATCCATTATGTATGGGTATAAATGCTTAAATATATAAAGGCATTCCAACCCTTAATCTCTGAGTCACTATAAATACATTGTATCCCTTTCACAAAAAGCATGATATAACGGATTCTAAGAGATTCTTCTTAACAAGAGTACCTAGTTTTCTGTAATCACTCAAATCAATACAATAACAGTGGATATAGGCTTTCTTACACAGTCGAACCACTTTAAAAACTCTATGTCTTTTTTTTGATTTTATCATTGCAATATTATATTTTATCTCTGATTAGAAAATTGGATATAGTCCATTTTTTTACATCAACAAATATTATAACACTATTCGTGACCGTAAACATTTCCATGTAACCGAGACTATCTCTAGCCATAAAGTTCTCAAGTAACCAAAACTGTTATAATACGAATGCTTTTCATTATGCATATCCTCACCTATTAAAATAAATCCGTTCCTCCATAGTCGTCACATTTATTCATCCTTTAACGTATGTCGTCATTAGCATCTAGTCTATGTTCGTACCCCGACTCAAACATCCATTGTATCCCTAATTCAAGAACTACGTCAGTAACCAGTCCTGAATTCTTGACATTATTGTACCTACTATTAATAAGGCAATACTTTTTAATTCATACGAAACCCACGACTAAAATCCCATGACCCGTATAAACTCCCACTATATAGGATCTATAAAACTTCATCGAACCCTTATTGGTACTTCGCTATTATCTCCAGAATTCATAATTGGACACCTGCTTGTCCATAAACCTTATCCCATATTAGTACATCAATAAAAACATATGTCTCTGATGCACAAGTCACATCGTCCTCATACAAATTTTCTAATTGAGTCATCGCCCTTTATATTTCGATTTTCACAGTGACCCTACTCCTAGGTCCCAAACACTCACACATTATTTTCACTGAAATCGCCAATGGTTTAACAACACAATGAATCTTTCCCAATCTGAGCATAAGACCAATTTGACGCTCTTAAATCAAAAATTGTCTACCCCCAGATCTTTCCTCAAAATCCTCACAATCGTATCAATACGTTACTCTCTCTTGAGTACACTAACTCTCATAAAGTCATCATATAACTCCCAAGTTTACATTATCGCCCACTTTACCATAACTAGACCAAAAACATTATAATTCTCGTAATAGTCCTCACAGCTATATTGAACACCATTATCCAACCAGTCCTTCTAAATTTGACTATTAACTTTTAGCGGTCCCATAAAACTAGTAACACAAGCTTTGTAAGTAGTTTGTCGATCCATCCCTAGGGTAATATCATATTCTAACATCTAATGTAAATAGGTATGTCACAAACCTAAGTCTCCCAATGTAAGTCCCTATATCTCTACACACAAATCATATAAATGCCCCTCTACTCACGAGTGAATCTAGGTAAAGCACTACGTCAAATGTTAAATCTACCATCCTCTATGCACCAATAAAGTTGTATTAACAATTAATTATACACTAGTATCAACCAAATATGCCTCATATGCTCAAGAATAGGGAGCATATCCTCCACTGCCTATGTTAGTGTCGGCCCCTCTCCAATGGCGACGTGATACACACGCCCATACTATAGTTGTGGTTGTTGTCCCTGAGGTGGAGCGGGTAGCTCTGGTAATGCTATCACTGCCGCCATTGGTTGGGCCAATAATGGTTGATGCTGCCTTTAGGGTGCCTAGTACCCTCACTGTCTACCCAGTACCCGTGCCGCCCGATTTCCCTGAGGGCACTTCCTCACAAAGTGTCCCTTTTCTCCACAAACGTAGAAATTCCCCTGAAACTAATGTCTATCAGGTTGTTTCCCCTGTTTTCCTTGACCCTATCGCCATTGGCCCTGGTGGCCTCTCTGCTACTTTCCTTGCTTATTCCGACCATCAGAACCTTTGTATCTCTTATATTGATAATTAAACGATGGCCCCCTAAACTTCTGGGCCCCTTGAGTGTTTCTCCCATTTGTCTTACCCTCCTGGTTCGACATCTCTAAGTTGGGTCTCTTCTCCCCCTATTTTTATGAAATGCTCTGTGATCCTGGCAATGTAGTAAAGCGACATTCACCATCTGAGCATAAGTGGTAAAAGACGAATTTCCCAATAATGATTCCCTGATGTGCCAGGATCTCCCCGACACAAACTTCTCCATTTTTTTATCTTCCATGTTTACCTCGTCCCTTATAAAATAGGACAGTGCGGTAAACTTCTCCTTGTATTTCGCGACAGTGCGACCTTCCTACTTAAGGTCCATGAACTTTCTTCTCATCTCATATTTCATTGGCAGTGGAAAATACTTTCCCTCAAACTTGGCACGGAACTAATCAATAGTCGAATTGTCTCTCTCCTCCAACGTGGTGACAGACTCCCACCACTATAATGCTTCCCCAACCATTCGAAATAAGGCTAACATTTGTTTCTGCACTGGTGTACACTCTACCATCCTCAAGTGTCGTTGAATATCCTTTTTCCACAAACTGGCCACCAGAATGTTGGGACTCATAGCAAACTTTTGTGGGTGGCCCTTAGTGAATACCTCCCTAGCTCTAACCCATACTAAACCAGGTGTTCGCACTGGTAGTACCACCTACTGTGATGGTGGTGGTGGTGGTGGTTGTTGTTATTGCGGTGGATGGAAATGTTATAGCATAGTGGCCATTGCTGTGGAAATTGCTTAAGTCACAATAGTGGCAATCTCTGCTAGACAACCATAGGTGGGGCGGGTGGTGGCTATGGGGGCAGCTGCGGTTCCTGATGAGCCCCTTCTTTGTAGCCTGTGCGGTGACACGTCGTGATCCGCCTCTCCTACCATTTACGATTTGAAGGCAAACAACGTTTATCTTAGTAACGAATTGCAAAGAATACAACGATTCCTAATCATAGGTCATAAGAATCCAACAACAATACAATTGCCTAAATGACTAAATAATAAACTCGGTCTTATGCCCATACAATAATCTAAAAAAATAAACTAACTAAAATGGAAATAACATCATATGCTAGAATCAAATGAACTCAAGTAGTCGTTGTGTAATTATGACCGCAAGTCTGATCTCATGCCTGCCCTACTATCCCTGTCTATGTAAACCTGGGGGGAAATAATTTTAAAATTTGGGTCAACTCCCTAGAGTTGGATGAATTAACTTACAAAAATTTAGATGCAATAATAAATTTAATTCAAAGTATGTACCACCCATCGGCACTCACATGCGATAAGTACCTCACCCCTCATCTAAGTGTAATACTACACACATATCAACCCAAGACCCCAACTGCAAAAATTGATAATAATAATGATAATGATAATTAACATCTAATGCATCTAGCATAAATCACGTACCGAAGTTAATTGTCTACACCTGTATTCCCATTTCCCATAATACCCCGGATATACTACCTACTAAGTAACATAACCATCTATTATGCATTCATATAGCATTAGGTTCATAATTGGTGGTCTATATTATTAGATTCTTAATTCTGAATTGTTATAGGCTTGAGTAGAGAGCTTGGCAAGGTAACTAGACACACATAATTACATAAGAAATCTTGTCAAAATTTAAGTCCAACTAGATGAATGTCTATATAGTTAAATAACAAAAAGCAAACCCTAGGGGTGCTCTATATAGGTACCTTCACTATTTATGTAATCGAGATTTTTTGTTGATTTTTTGCAAGTCTCAATGTTTTGTCACAGAAAGTAGACAACAAATCTACAAGATCAACCTATTACGAAAAATATTACATCTTCAAAATTATTGATAATCACTTGCATGCAAAATTTGACATAATTAATTTTATCCGATAAAATTAAAACTTTTCAAATAAAAAATGATTTAATTTTCTTTGACACTATTATAAATTTAGTAATTAATTAATTTAATGTTGATCCTTAGGCACATACCTATTTCAACGATGTTGATTACCTACTAAGCTTTAGTTGGATATGTTTTGCCTCAAATCTTCCGAGCATTAGCTTGCTTACTTGCCCCTTATTAGGGAGCGGTCTATTAAACGCTATTATCGTTTGTCTTTGGTTGGTTTCAGTTTGATCGAATCCGAAAACCACATCCTCCACTTTGGAATACTTCTCAATCCAATATATAAGATCGCCAATCATGGTCGCGTCTTTCGTTGTCAATAAAGGATACAACATATAATCACTAGGCAAGTCCATCTTGAAATAAGCCACGATGACCCACTCAGAGAAGTGCTTTAACTCGTCGTACACTTTTCAATACCTCCACGAGTATTATTTGATAGTTTTTTCTACAAAGTGAGCAAAGCGTCCATCCTTTTGGAGTCACTGGCGGATCTGGGCCTGGGCTGACCAGGGCTGCAGCCCAGCCCAAAAAAAATCTGTTCGTTACCTTTAAACCCAGACCAACTGTTAACATAGCCTAGACCAAATTCTTGATTTCACCCACCCGGTACAAATACACACCCAACAGTGTTGAAAAGAACTAAAAGAATAAAAAAAAATACAACTTGAAAAAAGCTGCAACTGTTTGACTAAAAAAAAAGTGGGTAATTGCTCCCAAAATCAAAAACAACGGAAATCTCTGCTCCCTCGTACCAAAATTCAAAATCCCAAAAATGCCCCCTCCCTCTCACGTAACTGCTGACAACACCAACCCTTACCCCACCCTGCAATCAATCAACATATAACTTCTTTTCACCCATTTTCCTGGCCAACGATTCCTCCCTCTGACGATGCTCATGGTTTGAAACTCTCTCTCTCTCTCTCTCGTGCTTTTTTTATTTTCAAGATTAGCTTAGTGGACTTTTTTAAGCATCACATTTATGCACGTACGTAATTAATTGATTATTTGATTTTGGTAGATATTTTTTCAAAATATTAAAATTTCAGGTTAGAATATTTTAGGTTGATTCCCATTTATGATCTGATTCAATTTTATAGGATTTAATTGTTTATCTATCTATTGATGATTACAATTTCGGTAATTTTTTTTAATTGAAGAATTTGCATCTTTAATGACTAGTTGTACATAGTTTTGGTAGAATTTATTTTTTATGTTTGAATTCAAATAATAAAATACGCTTCGTGATGGATTTATCTCTTTTTAGATTTATTTTTTTCATTAAATTTTTTTTGTTATATGTTAGCCCACCCCTTCGGATGGTCCTGGCTCCGCCATTGTTTGGAGTGCGAACTGCTCGTGATAAATATTGCTATAAAGGTTTTGCCAACTGCTTGAGGATTGTGGCCGATCTAATTGGTATATTTTTAAGGGTCAATTATTTAATAGTCCCTACTATAAATATATATTTTTTAAAAATGACACATATTTTTAGTTTAACCCATTTAGTCCCTCAAGCACTCAATATTTTCTTATTTTTAGAGGTCCGCGCCAGCGGCACTCCCTTTCCAAAATATGTGGCAAAGGACTTTTTGAGCCAAAATAAAAAGACTTGGACTAAATGAGTATTAAAAAATATTTGAAGGACTATTTGATATATGTCCCTATTTTTAAACCATTTATGAGAAACACCGCCCTTATGTAAGTGCCTCAGTAGTAACTGACAAGATCATCATTTAACTATGCTGACGAACGTGGTTAGTGGGATTCATTTTCTCATCATGGATCTCAAATCGTAGAGATACAAACTTCTTAAGGGGCTCAACTTCTTCTAGGGCATGATCAAAGAGAGACTTCATCTGATTCATAGGTGCTCGTTGTGCCAGCTTTCTCGTGTTACAGGTCCCAACTCGTGTCACTCATCCATCCAGCTCTCTACAAATGAAATTATGTATTTCATCTATCTCATGTATGCTTTCATGTTTAGGGGAAGTGTCTTTCCTTCTAATTGTTTCTCACACTATGACGTTATGAGATCCTCTCCCAACTGTGAGCCTTTCTCATCCCCGGGCTAGGGGTACAGGGGATCTTTTGTTGTCTGCGCTTTTCTCACCGGAGCTCACATTTCATTATGTCCAATCGACGCAGGAGACATTTTTTCTCCTCTTGCCTCTACCAAACAGCTCTATCTTACTCACGTAGACAATCTTTGTAGGCATAAATCATTTTGGATATTTAACTGGGGTGGTAATGCCAATAACCTCCGCCAAACTGATTATCTAAGGGAGGATAACGGAACCAAGGAGTGCCCTCTCTACGCTGAGAGTGAACAATAAATTTGATCCATCGTTATGGGGTGAGACATGCATGTTCTCCTGGACGTCATGGGACCTATGGTAATCCTCCTGGGTGTTGACCATGGAATAACGCTCTTAATCAAATTTTGTTAGCAAGAACGAAAGAAATTCATTTTACACATACTACATCAATTGTAAGTGCATAAAACTCATACGTGATAAATAACGAATTACACAAGCCAAACAAATAATAAACAGAGGAAAAATCACAACCAACACGCACACACACACAAGAGGAGGCACACGATATACATGGTTTGTCAAATTGTATACGTCCACCTGGGGTAGATCTTTTATTCAGTAAACGAAAGTACAATTTGACAGTTTTTTGAGGCTTTGAAATTCACATGTCCCTTCTTGAAGGAACACACAATTACTCCAAGAAAAAAGTCTTTTTATAACGGCTAAAAATTGTCATAAAACACTTTTTATGACTTTTTTTTATAGGTAAAATTAATCATAAATTTGAGTGTCATAATTGATAAAGTAAAAACTGTCGTATTATATATGTATTATATATGACTGTTTTTTTCAAAGCCTTTAAATCACAAAAAAATTGTCATATATGATATAAAAACTGTCATGACAAATCATTTTATACATTGAAAATTATCAAGTATGATTTCAAAAACAGTCATAAAAACCATTTATATATATTAAAAATTGTCATGTAAAATATTTCATATCATGATGGTTTAATATAAACTGTCATAAAAATCGTTATAATGTAAAAAAAATATTCAAATCATGGTTGAGAAATAAACCAAAATACAAATCAAAAGGTGTAGATTCATTTATTCCACATTCAATGTTACAAAAGATACATTATAGCCAAATAAGTTCCTTCGTAGTAATAATAAAAAAAACTACATTGAATCAAATTTAGCTTACACATCAGCAAAATTTAATTCGTCTATAAAAATAAGTGTTCCTCCGTAGTAATAATCACTTCA
Source organism: Sambucus nigra (assembly GCA_949130495.1). Classification (NCBI taxonomy): domain Eukaryota; kingdom Viridiplantae; phylum Streptophyta; class Magnoliopsida; order Dipsacales; family Adoxaceae; genus Sambucus; species Sambucus nigra. The sequence goes on from OX422212.1 coordinate 134,022,488, forward strand.
TAGTTTTAGGCAAAAATGCGTCGAATTCCTCTTCTTACATTCACGATCTTGTTGTCCAACAATGATACTCCATTCACACGTCTTCCTCCTGCATAAGTTCAAAACAACATATATATAAATATCTAGTGCAACATAAAACACAACATATGAATTTGAGTTTTTCCAAAGTATTAAGTCGTGTGTAATTTAAGTCGAAAAGATTTTTTTATATAACACAAATAATTATAAATAATTCAAAAAAATTGGACAGAGTTTCCTCTGTTTATAGGACTATTGTTAAGGTGAGAATACCAATAATAGGAACTTGCTTCACTTTAAATATAGTATCCATGTATTGCTGAAAGTGAAAGTTATATTTTGGTTTGTGATAGTAAAAGGTATGATTTATTAGTCTTTATAATAATGGAAATTATTGTGTTACAATGTTATTTGCATCTTGTTTTTGAAAGTTTAGCTGCGCATGTTTTCCATACTGCATTAAATTATTTTTTTTACTTTTGGCTGCTCATATATTTAGGAGTACAAGGGTCAGTTTGATTGCCTTGGAATTCTTTTCCATGGTAATTTTAGTTCATTTTTCACTTTTGCAGTGCTTGATAACTAATACATTCTATAAAAACAATTATCATAAATACATAGAGTGTTCCATAGTTTTATCGTTTATCATGGAAAACATTTCTTACTCAAACATCAAAGAATTGATTTCCATGAAAAACTCCAAACCTAAGACCATATCACTCTTGTATTTTTCCGTTCATTTTCCAACTTCTCGTGAAAATGAACTAATTTTAATTATTTTCCAACTTTGTTATCAAAGACACCCAAAGTGTATAGGATTTCCATCTCGGTTTATATATATATATATATATATATATATATATATATATATATATAGGGAGTGGCAATGTGTATGAATCTTCTTTTTGTGGTATCATGATTTCAGTTTTCAAAGATTGTCGTTCCTTCTTTTCAATGGCTGCTCACTACACCAAAAACAGGATTCTGGCACAGTTCAAAACCGTGCCAGATCAAATCTGGCACGGTTTTGAACTGTGCCAGAATCAGGTGTTCCAAAATGGGAATTTTTTTCTGGCACGGTTTAAAAGTGTGCCAGAATCAGTCAAACAGGAACACTTCTGGCACACTTTTAAACCGTGCCAGAATTTGATATTTCTGGCACACTTTTGGCACAGTTTTTAACTGAGCCAGATTCTTCAAAATAAGAACATTTCTGACACACTTTTAAACCGTGCCAGAATTTGATATTTCTGGCACACTTTTGGCACAGTTTTTAACTGTGCCAGATTCAGTATAATTAAAAAAAAATTAGCACAGTTCAAAACCGTGCCAAAATATGATACATTTTTGCCACGGTTTTGAACTGTGCCAAATTTTTTTAATTTAAAAAAAAAATATTTGAAAGCACAATTCACAAATTAATAATATTGCGCGTTATTAATAAACTAATGTACATACAAACTTCAAAATATTACAAGTCTTTAACTGCTCGCATGCCAAAAAAAATTGGGCAGAGTTTCCTCTGTTTTCTGGACATTCCAAAACCTGTTAATACAAAACCTGCCTAACATAAAGCCCGCACGGCCACAAAATATAACAATTAACTTACAAAAGCCCTCATGGCCATAAAAGTCAATAATAAAACAACAAAAGACCGTACGGTCATGACACAAAAAAATGGATTCATTAATAAACCCCTTGTTGTAAACCATTGAGTTCTTTGTGTATTCCACACGAATAAAAGCCAACGATAAACTGTTATCCTGCAAAAAAAATAGAATACAAAAAAGATACGATATTAGTAACCCAATAATTTATAAAAAAAAATACTCAAAACAAAAAAATTACATATATGAATGGAAATTAACGTCATACTCACAAACCGGGAGACCCGGGACTACGCGGTCAGTTCCTACAAGTTACATTGGTCCCGTGCGAGGTGTTCGTGCCCCCTACGGGGTCGTTTGGGTATTCACCCATTGACGGCATGTTTTTAACTAAGTGTGATTTTTGCAAATTATCGTCATATTCACAAACCGGGAGACCCGGGACTACGCGGTCAGTTCCTACAAGTTACATTGGTCCCGTGCGAGGTGTTGGTGCCCCCTAAGGGGTCGTTTGGGGGGTGGTTTGGGTTTTCACCCTTTAACGGCTTGTTTTTAAGTTTAAGTGCTGATTTTTGCAAATTATCGTCATATTCACAAACCGGGAGACCCGGGACTACGCGATCAGTTTCTACAAGTTACATTGGTCACGTGCGAGGTGTTCGTGCCCCCTACGGGGTCGTTTGGGGGGTGGTTTGGGTATTCACCCTTTGACGGCATGTTTTTAACTAAGTGTGATTTTTGCAAATTATCGTCATATTCACAAACCGGGAGACCCGGGACTACGCGATCAGTTCCTACAAGTTACATTGGTCCCGTGCGAGGTGTTCGTGCCCCCTACGGGGTCGTTTGGGGGGTGGTTTGGGTATTCACCCATTGACGGCATGTTTTTAACTAAGTGTGATTTTTGCAAATTATCGTCATATTCACAAACCGGGAGACCCGGGACTACGCGGTCAGTTCCTACAAGTTACATTGGTCCCGTGCGAGGTGTTCGTGCCCCCTACGGGGTCGTTTGGGGGGTGGTTTGGGTTTTCACCCTTTAACGGCTTGTTTTTAAGTTTAAGTGTTGATTTTTGCAAATTATCGTCATATTCACAAACCGGGAGACCCGGGACTACGCGATCAGTTCCTACAAGTTACATTGGTCCCGTGCGAGGTGTTCGTGCCTCCTACGGGGTCGTTTGGGGGGTGGTTTGGGTTTTCACCCATTAACGGCTTGTTTTTAAGTTTAAGTGTTGATTTTTGCAAATTATCGTCATATTCACAAACCGGAAGACCCGGGACTACGCGGTCAGTTCCTACAAGTTACATTGGTCCCGTGCGAGGTGTTCGTGCCTCCTACGGGGTCGTTTGGGGGGTGGTTTGGGTATTCACCCATTGACGGCATGTTTTTAACTAAGTGTGATTTTTGCAAATTATCGTCATATTCACAAACCGGGAGACCCGGGACTACGCGGTCAGTTCCTACAAGTTACATTGGTCCCGTGCGAGGTGTTCGTGCCCCCTACGGGATCGTTTGGGGGGTGGTTTGGGTTTTCACCCTTTAACGGCTTGTTTTTAAGTTTAAGTGCTGATTTTTGCAAATTATCGTCATATTCACAAACCGGGAGACCCTGGACTACGCGATCAGTTCCTACAAGTTACATGGGCCCCGTGCGAGGTGTTCGTGCCTCATACGGGGTCGTTTGGGGGGTGGTTTGGGTTTTCACCCATTAACGGCTTGTTTTTAAGTTTAGTGCTGATTTTTGCAAATTATCGTCATATTCACAAACCGGGAGACCCGGGACTACGCGGTCAGTTCCTACAAGTTACATTGGTCCCGTGCGAGGTGTTCGTGCCTCCTACGGGGTCGTTTGGGGGGTGGTTTGGGTTTTCACCCATTAACGGCTTGTTTTTAAGTTTAGTGTTGATTTTTGCAAATTATCGTGATATTCACAAACCGGGAGACCCGGGACTACGCGGTCAGTTCCTACAAGTTACATTGGTCCCGTGCGAGGTGTTCGTGCCCCCTACGGGGTCGTTTGGGGGGTGGTTTGGGTTTTCACCCAACATTGATTTTTATAGTGCCTGAAGGACATAATTATCTGGTAATAATTAACTTGGGCTTTTTTACTTTCACTTTGAGATGAAATGTATCAACTAAGGACACATGGTTTTGATTTACTCGATTAACAAAAAGAGTGGAACTGGCTTTAGATGAAATTAAGTCTATCACTTTTTTTATTATATCAGCAGCACACATAGGAACACCTTCAAATAAGCTATTACATCTAGCATTCTAAATCTCCAATAAAATCACCATAGGAAAACTTTATAATTAAATTTGATGTAGTCCTTATTGGACTTGAAAAACCACCAAGAGATAAGCATAGATAGAATACACTTTAAGCAAGGAAAAATCTCTACCTGAGCAGAAAAATGAGCATAAATGGTTTGAGACATTTCACTGTGTAAGAACAAATGCTGAATTATTTCTACATGATTGTGGCAGTATTGGCATCTAGAATCAAGAGAAATCATTATTCTTTGGACTTGATTATCAAAAGGAATAGCACCAAGAAGCAGTTTCCAAAGGTTCAAATGTGGAGGAATAGCATGTCAGGGACGTGATCAAAATAGCAATGGAGGACGTGATCAAAAGTTGCACAAGCTTCACAACGCACACACAAACACACACATATATGTGCATATGCAACTGCATATATATGCATATGCAACTGCATATATATGCAGCATATGCATATATATGCACTGCATATATATGCATATGCATATATGTGTGTGTTTGTGTGTGCGTGTGTGAGTGGGGAAGGGGGGGGGGGCAGGGGCAGGGGCAGGGGACGGGGCAGGGCAACTGCATATATATGCATATGCAGCATATGCATATATGTGTGTGTTTGTGTGTGCGTGTGTGAGTGGGGAAGGGGGGGGGAGGGGGGGGGGGGAGGGGCAGGGGACGGGGACGGGGACGGGGCAGGGATGTGGTTCTTATGGTAGAAGCTACATCCTATGAAATCAGGTTTTTAAGTCTTCCAAAAAATTTACGACTTAAGATTTGGCTACAATGTTTACTTTTCTGGATGGTAATCTATCTTGCATCTGTAATCCTCCAAAAATTTCATTCAACGTTTCTGTATCAAATTCAAGTCCTATCGGGTGAACATGTATTTCAACTTGGGTGCTCTGAAGTTACTCAGAATTCCTCACCGTCTTATAGAAGATAATGGTTTCCTATATTTATGCAGGATATAACACAAATATGAAAAAGAGGAATTACTCTTAGAGGGATGCTAACTAGATATTTGAGACACTGGTAATAGGGTGGATATAAATAATTGAGATGGAGTTTGAATTGATGTTTACCTTATTTTGGATGATTAGGATACACAATTGATAAATAAACTTGTAACTAATTCAACTTTAATGATGTAAGGGTTTAGTTGATGGTTATTTCTAATTCATCGGTGCTTTAGAACTCTAAAGGGTGACCGAGGTACTATATTTTAAGAATTTTCTTGGGATACCTTGTAGATATACTTAAAATGGCGTCGAAACAATTGAACTACAAAGAATAAGGAGAAGTCTAATGTAATATTTATTATAAAGTAACAGAAATCTAGGTTTCCAAAATTAAGTTGTCAAATGGAGTCATGGGGGGTCTTTACAATCAAGTCTGAGATTCAGTTAAATATATGTAAATCGGATTATTGTTAACTAGTAATTTTTTGATATTCATAGTAGCATAATAAGGAAAGGAACAAGTAATCTTAGGTTCAGGGTTTCAGATAATGCAAGGTGCATATATATGCATATGCAGCATATGCATATATGTGTGTGTTTGTGTGTGCGTGTGTGAGTGGGGAAGGGGGGGGAGGGGCAGGGGACGGGGCAGGGGCAGGGGACGGGGGAGGGGGAGGGGACGGGGCAGGGGCAGGGATGTGGTTCTTATGGTAGAAGCTACATCCTATGAAATCAGGTTTTTAAGTCTTCCAAAAAATTTACGACTTAAGATTTGGCTACAATGTTTACTTTTCTGGATGGTAATCTATCTTGCATCTGTAATCCTCCAAAAATTTCATTCAACGTTTCTGTATCAAATTCAAGTCCTATCGGGTGAACATGTATTTCAACTTGGGTGCTCTGAAGTTACTCAGAATTCCTCACCATCTTATAGAAGATAATGGTTTCCTATATTTATGCAGGATATAACACAAATATGAAAAAGAGGAATTACTCTTAGAGGGATGCTAACTAGATATTTGAGACACTGGTAATAGGGTGGATATAAATAATTGAGATGGAGTTTGAATTGATGTTTACCTTATTTTGGATGATTAGGATACACAATTGATAAATAAACTTGTAACTAATTCAACTTTAATGATGTAAGGGTTTAGTTGATGGTTATTTCTAATTCATCGGTGCTTTAGAACTCTAAAGGGTGACCGAGGTACTATATTTTAAGAATTTTCTTGGGATACCTTGTAGATATACTTAAAATGGCGTCGAAACAATTGAACTACAAAGAATAAGGAGAAGTCTAATGTAATATTTATTATAAAGTAACAGAAATCTAGGTTTCCAAAATTAAGTTGTCAAATGGAGTCATGGGGGGTCTTTACAATCAAGTCTGAGATTCAGTTAAATATATGTAAATCGGATTATTGTTAACTAGTAATTTTTTGATATTCATAGTAGCATAATAAGGAAAGGAACAAGTAATCTTAGGTTCAGGGTTTCAGATAATGCAAGGTGTATTATAAGCTCTGGTTGATTAAAGTAACAACTACTATCATTCGAATGTAAGTACTGTTCCTTCCAATGACAATCCCATAAGGAATAAATCGATATCATGGGAAATGAATTGTCAAGGGTTGCTAAAAGAACCTCACAGCCCTACCCTTTTGGGGTACCACCCGCTATGATCCAACCCATATTTGTGTCTAATTATAAAAAATTAAGTGATTCCTTTTATCTTGAGAATCTCCACAACCATTTTGCAACCAACGCTATATTTTTGGCCTCAAATTACCATTACCCTTGTTTTTAGGTCTTTTCACAACTTTCCATTCAATTAAGTGATCAGTCTTCCCGCCTTCCGCGCCTTCCCAAAAAAAGCTTCTGAATTTTTTTCCATTTATTTTAGCCACTTTACCGCAAGCCTACATATAGACATATATAGTAGATCCAAATGTGATGGAGAACTGAATTGATCAACGTGAGTCTACCCCCATTTGCCAAGCATCCTTTCTCCATCCATCCAATCTCTTGTTAATTTAATCCCAAGCCGTGGACCAAAATCAAATGAATTTGGATTTCCACCCTACGGGAGACCCAAATAAGTCAAGCGCCAAGGCTCCACCCCGGAAGGGGCAGGGGACGGGGCAGGGCCAGGGCCAGGGCAACTGCATATATATGCATATGCAGCATATGCATATATGTGTGTGTTTGTGTGTGCGTGTGTGAGTGGGGAAGGAGGGGGGGGGGGGGGCAGGGCAACTGCATATATATGCAGCATATGCATATATGTGTGTGTTTGATTAGTACACCTTACCTCTTTAACGATTGATTACACATGTTATATATAATAGCTTGCCCGTGCTTCCCGCTCAATAATGATAAATAAATAACTGGTTTTCCTAGTTGATTGCATAACGATTATAGAAACAACATAACTCAATTCAGTAGATGGTGGAGCAGGATTATAGAAGCATGAATTAGGAATATAAGTAGAGATTTTGCAGATTTGTACCTTAGAGGGAAGTACTTCGAAGCAAGTCATTCGTCGGTGTCACCAATGGGAGGACAAAGGTCGTCGAGCCAATACATAATTCCATTTTTACCAACATCTTCCAAGTTCTCGCAATGAGCTTGTTTTCCACCCCAAACTGGATACTCGGGCACTTTGATGTCATCGAGTAAAACTCGCACTTCATTCTTTCTCAACTTATGGAAGTGAACGGTCGAGACGGCTCCTGGTTGCGTTTTCCTCCCATAACCAACAAGTTCACGTGTGTGGGATAGTATTTTGCATTCAATTAGCGAGGTGAAATTTGGAACCTCGAATGCAGGGGAGGAACGAGAACACGAAGGAGTTACAGTGCCTATAGTAGGTAACTCCTGAACGTTGTGTCCAACACATGAAAATTTTCCGGTTTTGAAGTCGGTAATGAATTCATCTAGTGAGGATTTTATCCCATCTATGTCACTCCTAAGGTTATCAACATGATCCTTCCAATTTTCGGTGTCCTCTTTCACCTCCTCAAGCATTTCTCTAGCAAATGCCGACCCTAATATAGCGGTTCTCGAAATTGTGGACCCAACACAACGTACACGTCCTCGCGTATCTTTTCCGAAAACCTCAAAAATAGGCCCGGCATCCAAGGTCTCCTCCTGACCACTCGCTTTGTATACATCCAGAAGCATTTGAATTTGGTCCTATATAAAAATATATTAACATTAGGTTTGATGATACGATACTTTGTTTAAACAAAACGAACATTAAAAAATTTAAATTACCGCAAATATTTTATCATGAGGGGCATAACCACCTCCTTTGATTATATGAGTTGCCAACCACAATTCAGCACGAGTGGGTGCACGCCCATGCTCCTTTCTCCAATTCTCTGAAGCTCGGGCATAACCATGACGACCTGTATTATGAGTTGTCTTTCTCACACAATTTAGTTTAGTCTCTTTGTTCTTTCTTCGCAAAGCCCTTTGAACCTCTAAAACTTCATTATTGCAAAACACCTCCCAGTCCTCAGATTTGACATTTCGTGGCACTTTCTCCTTCCACTTTCCAATATCACCATCCTTCAAATTAACCCTTAGCTTGGACTTAAACTTTTTCCAAGCATCGTTCGCTTTTTTCATAAAAATTTGCTTCTGACTTTCGCGCACATCTGGGAACTCTTTCTACAATATATGAAGAAATAAAATTAAAACATCACATAATTGAATTTACATTCTTTGGAATAGAAAGGAATAGTATACCATTAATGATGACCAAACTGAGTTCTTATATCGCACATCCACTTGTTTCCAACTCGTATAAGATATGGGAACATGTGTCCTTGCTAAGTCTCCCAACCTGGTTGAGAGTGTATATGAGTCTTCACCAACTGGAAGGTCGTGCTCATTAAATTTTAACTTCTTAGTGGAAGAGTCACCACCTACTCTTGAAGCACCCGAAGCAACCTTAGAACGGGAGGTTGATATAGGTGTCTCCACATTTATTGACGGTTGCGAAGTATCACCCATATGAGACATTTATCTGGAAAAAAGTGACTATTGGAGACCAAAATAATCAAAATAAACATTTACAAGAATATTACATGTTCAAATAGCAATATAAAGAAGATGGCATGTTCAAATAGAATTATAATTTCAAACAACCATACATGTATTAAATGTTCAAAAAGCAATAAACTATTAAATGTTTACAACAACAACAACAACAAACGGAATAAATAGAATATCGCATATTCAAAAACAAGTTCAGAACTAAATCATTGCACTAGAAATCTGTGTCCAAAAGCTCCAGCAATTTATCATTTTCCTCGAGAATGGAGTCATACATCGTACGGTCAATATCAATCGCATCTATTTCTTTCGTCAGTCTCTTGGGAGAGTGTAAAACAACTGACCACCCATTCAGCTTTACATCTTGACAATAAAATACTTGACTGGCTTGAGATGCAAGGATGAACGGATCATCGTGAATGGTATTTTTACTCACGAGCTTACTAAGATTCACCATCACCAATTTTGAGATGGGTTCAACTTTGCAAGCATTCTTATCATCAACATCCACCCAATCACAATAAAAGACAGTATGTGCGAACTCAATGTAATTGAGGTCGAGTATTTGTCTAATAACTCCATAAAAGGTTGTCATAATCCCCTTCTTATTAAAGGCCTTAGTGGATACACCACTACTCTGAAAGTTATGATTCTCTTCATGTCCAGAAGTACAAAAGGTGTACCTATTGCATTGAAATTTCTCATAACTGGTAACCCTATGGAGAGGACCATCAGCATATGGCAAAATTCCCGTATCATTAAATCTTGAGGCCTGTAAGGAATTGATAATTTTTTAAAGTTTCATTAAAAATAATTACGGTTGATAAAAAAGTACATGTATAAATAAAGACTTGCCTCGTTCCTTAGCCAAGGGATGAAATCATCAATTTTATGCGTCGATTGAGTCTCAGTTACCACAAATTTTTTACAAGAAATTAGTTTCAAAATTAAGAAATATCACATTACAATCAGTTAATATGAATTAACATAGAACTAAGTGTGTACCTTCTCCATTCATCAACACCGTCGCATTGAGATAAAACCCATCTTCGCACTTGCTCATATTGTACATTATTTAAGATCAATTCTTTACTTTTACCCAATGGTCGTTGGCATTCCGAGTCATCAAACTCATCATCAAGAAAATCCTCAAGATTCCTCTTATGAGTTCCTTCACCTCTTTTCGATATGTACTCCATGGCATACAAAGAAGCTTCATGTAACAAATATGCATTAGCAATGCTCCCTTCAATGTACCTCTTGTTTCGTGACCACTTTTTATATCTTCCCATTTCTCTCTCAAATAACCACATCGCCCGATATCTTGGTGGCCCAGCTGTCAAAGCTTCATCGGCTAAATGGTGCATGAGGTGGATCATCACCACAAAAAAGGCAGGTGGAAAATAAATTTCAAAGACACAAAGTGCCTCTACTAATGTGTTTTTAGCCTTCAAAAGATGTTCTCTAAATATCACTTTGGCACAACACATTAAAGAATATGCTGATCCGCTGTATAGCTTTAAACAAAGGCTTATCATCCGGAAATGAATGCATAAGCAATGCAGGAAGCAACCGTTGCATAATGACGTGATAATCGTGGGACTTGAGATTGGTAGGTGGATCGAGGTTAACATTGTTGCTGAAATTTGATGAAAATCCAATCGGTACCTTTAATGTTTTTAGTGTACGAAAAAAGGCTTCTTTCTCTTCCTTTCCTAATGCGAAAGGTGCCTTTGGCATAAGCCTTTTTTTACTGCCTTCAACATCTTTCATCCATAATTTCCTTTTAAGCTTCAAATGAACTTTCAAGTCTTCACGGGCTTTGACCGTATCTTTATTTGATGAACCTTTCACCGAGAGTATTGTACCTAAAAGAGTCTCTGTGACATTCTTTTCAACATGCATAACATCTAAATTATGTCTAATATCATGATCCTTCCAATACTCTAAGTAAAAGAAAATTGACCTCCTTGAAAAACCCTCGGTACCTGCTAGATTCTCATCGTCACCCTCACTTGGATAATCATCGTCTTCTATTACGACATCCTCATTCTCCTTCCCCTTCCCCTTCCCCTTCCCCTTCTTCTCCTTCTCCTTCCCCTTCCCCTTCCCCTTTCCCTTTCCCTTTCCCTTTCCCTTTCCCTTTCCCTTTCCCTTTTTGTCTCCCTCTCCCTCTCCCTCTCTTTGAGCACCTTCTCGAGCGATAAGTGACACTATCTGCTCAACTTCTGCACTTGTTAACTTTCTTGGAGCCATAGCATCCTCTATTTTACCATTAAATGTTTGCTTTGATGTGTCAAACCTATAAGGATGGTCTTTAGGAAGGAACATACGAGATCGTTGGTAACAACATTTCGTTGACTTAGAAAGATATTCAGAAGGTGTATTTGTAGAACAAACAGGGCACCCATTGTAACCTTGAGTTGAACAACCTGCTAACATCCCATAAGCTGGAAAATCATGTATACCCCACATCAACATGGCTTTTAACTGAAATTTCTCATTTTTGTACGCATCCCAAGCCTCAACTCCAGACCATAAGATCTTTAACTCATCGACCAACGGTTGGAGGAAGACATCAATATTACTTGATGGTGACTTTGGTCCGGGAATCAATACAGACAACATTGAAAACTCACTTTTCATACACATTGATGGGGGAGGGTTGAGAGGTTGAATTATCACTGGCCAACAACTATACTTACGGCCAAACATGTTATTCGGGCTGAAACCATCAGTTGCTATTGCAAGTCGAATATTCCGCGGATCTTTTGCAAAATCTCTCCACATAATGTTTGAATTTACCCATTCTGCTGAATCTCGGGGATGACGCAAGAATTCCATACAAGAGCTTGCACGAGCGTGCCAAGTCATTTTCTCTGCTATCCATTTTATGGTATACAACCGTTTTAGCCTAGGGATTAGAGGGAAATGTCGCATTACCTTCTTAGGAACCCTAGAGTACTTTTTTTTTCCATTAGTATTCTGAATTTCTACCCCGTCCTCGTCTAGACAAGTAAACTTGTAGCGTAAAGAACCACATTTTATACATCTAGTAGATTTTTCATGCTCTTTCCAAAATATCATACAGTTGTTAATGCATACGTCATACTTAACATAATCCATACCGAGATCTCTAACGGTGTTTTTCATTTCTGTATAACTAGTTGTCAAGTTGTTCTCTTCAGGAAGTAGTTCATTTAACAATCTAAGAATTCCACCTGTAGCACCATCCGATAAATTGCATTGTGTTTTCAAATCATTCAACTTTATAAGAGCATACATTGTGGTATGACGCGAAGAACCGGTAGCTAGGTGCAATGGCTCCTGTGCGAGTTGATGTAAACGATCATACTTCTTGCCTTTGTATTTATGTGTGTGCGAATCATTGGGAACCTCAGAAGTTGGGGGGGCTTCATCACTGCCTACACAATTAGGTTCACTAGGTTCCGCTTCACCCATAAACATCTCACAAACATCATTCACAAGATCATTCAAAATTGGAATATTGTGCACATCAGCGTGTTCTGTCGGTGTCACAGATTGCGGTGGTGGTTGGACTTGATCAACAACTAATGTCTCACCGTGAAAATGCCATAAGGTATAGTTCATGTCCATACCATATGTCATTAAATGAATGAATATGTCATCTATAACAACATGTCCTTTCCCATTTCGACAACGTCTACAGGGACATGAATGTTTAACATTCGAACTATTACTACGCACATAATGAAGAAACTGTAACACCCCATCTCTATATGTATCGGTCTCGATATTTTTATCATTTATCCATTCTTTGTTGATTCCCGACGACATCCTGATAAGTTTAAAGAGCACACATTATAATATAAACGCTTACTGTAAATATATTTAAGTTTATTCAAGTGTAAATATGTATATATTTGAGCTCCTATATTTCCTCCATCTCCTCTACAGGGTAAGGGTCCTATCCCATTCGAAAATGCATATTTTGTATTGTTCATAATGTCTCATGCCATGTCCTAATCTAGAAAATTTCGCCAGCATCTCCCTACAGTTCTTCAAGTACACAACTTAAATTGGGAGTGTTCATGTGTTACTTAAGTTTTTCAACCAAGAAAACACAAAACACTACATCAATCTAGTATGCACCCAAAGAACATAAAGAGATGCCACCGAATTTTTCAAAATAGGACATGCATAATCATTATGTACAATACAAACTTTTGCATTTCCAAACTGTACAAAAATGGGACAATTCAAGAGTTCTCACCACAGTCATAGTGAGACCTCTTGAACGGGTCTAAGGTTTTTCTACATGTGTAACATCATTATTGAATGTTTAGTATTAATGTCTACTTACTATTTAAATAGTTTTTTTTGTTTTTTCTTAAATTTTCAACACATAATCTCATTTATCCATTTAATTAGTGGGGTGTCTACTTTTCAATTTGTTATTTTTACATTATTATTGAATATTTAGCACTTAAATTTTCTTAAAACTACGTAACATTTACAAATCATATCAAATATACATTTTTGTTAAAGGGGTAAGAACATAAAAACCCATGATTTATTTTTTTTTCATTATCAACATTCAATTTGCACCAAAAACTCACACATTAAAAAAAATAATAAATATGTATATATGTATATATAAAACCCTAAAAATCAAATACGAATCAAATCAAGCATATCATAAACTCTAGGATCAAATCTGAAATCTAACTTAGGTTAAAAAAAATACAATGCTTTAAAGAAATTACCTGATTGGGATGAGTGCAGTGAGAGAACAAGGCAGTGACCAGAGAAAGAGAGAATGGGCGGGAGAGATAGTGTCGGCAGTAGAGATGCTGACCTAGGGCAGTGTCAGCAGCAGCCGCCGAGAGAGAGAGACCGCCGAGAGAGAGAGAGACCGCCGAGAGACCGCCGCGAGAGAGAGAGACCGCCGCGAGAGAGAGAGGAGAGGCAGGAGAGCGCATAGGCTAGAGAGAGGCGGGAATCGTGAGCGGGAACAAGAGAAAGAGGGAAGAGTAATGTTTTTTTTTGGGGTATTATATATTTTAGTAAGTGTACTCAATTTTGGCACACTTTAAAACAGTGCCAAATTTTGGCACTGTTTTAAAGTGTGCCAAATCTCTATAAAACCGTGCCAAAATCTGGCACAGTTTTAAACTGTGCCAGATTTTTAATATCAAGGTGTGCCAAAATGCTGTTTTTGGTGTAGTGGCTATGCAGGGGCGGAGGCGTGGTGGGAAGGGGGGGCAAGTGCCCCACCCCCAATTCTCATTTTTTTCAGAGATGTGGGCCTATTCTTTTTATACATATATACATATATATAGTGTTCCCCACCACCCTTCTTTAAAATATCCTAATTGTATTATAAGCCTCTTTATTTGACTAACCAACACAAAGCCCAATGGCCCATCAAATTGTAAAAGACACGGGTACTTTTCTATTAAACCAAAAGAAGGGCACTTTGTCTCCTTTAAAGAAACAAATAAATTGTGAGGTTTGTTTTCTATTGGAAAAAGACGGTGATGGCTGCTCTCTTCTTTCAAAACCAACATAAACAAAAGTTCTTGTCAAAGTTTAAGGTAAGACTTTTCTTATTCCTCTCTCTCTCTATAAGACACTATAATCACTGCTATTTATTGTCACCATGTGTGTTTAATATCCTTTTTAGAGCTAATTTTTTTTAGGGCTAATTTTTTTAGGGTTTCATTTAGGGCTAATTTTTTTTTTATTTGATCAGGAATGTTAATTTTATTCATTAAACATATATGTTTGTTTTTGTTTCTAATTTATTTTTAATCCATTTCTTTCAAAAAAAATTATAACATTTACATAAGTTTTTTTTTTCAGTTATGGAAAGATTTTATAAAAGAACTCTGAAAGAAGTTTCCGATTCAGTGCCTCCTATTCGAAATACTAATGTTGAAGCGGAAGAACCTATACGCAAAAAGGTTAATCTAAGTCGTATTGAGGTTGATTTATCAAATCTTCCTTCTGATCCTTTTTTACGGCCTCGAATTTCTGATTATGATCCCAACAATCAAGATGATGTTCGAAGAGCTTATTTGCAAATGGACCCTTGTCAACCTCGTAATCACACATTTCCACACAAAAAATAGGCGATAAATTTCGTCGATTTAATCCAATGTGGTTCACTAAGTATGGGAGTTGGTTGGAGTATAGCATAAAAGAAGATGCTGTTTTTTGTTTGTACTGTTATCTATTTCGTCCCAAGTTGGGTAAAAATGACACTTTTGTGAGTGGTGGATTTAAGAATTGGAAAAATAGCAAAAGGCATTAAGATCATGTTGGGAACCCCACAAGTTATCACAATGAAGCATATAGAAGAGGCCAAGATTTAATGAATCAAAATCGACACATTGAGACACTAGTTGCAAAACATTCGAAGCAAGATAAGATTGACTATCGAATTCGTTTAAATGCAACTATTAATGTCATTCAATTTCTTGTGCGTCAAGGGTTATCTTTTCGTGGTCATGATGAATCAGAAAATTCATTCAACAAGAGGAACTTTCTTGAACTTTTGCAGTGGCTAGCAAATCACAACGAATTAATCAATCGTGTAGCTCTTAAAAATGCTCCCGGCAATCATAAACTAATAGCACCTGAGATTCATAAGGACATTGTAAATGCAATTGGTGTTGAGACAGTTAATGCTATCTTAAAAGATCTCGACGGAGAATTATTTGCAATTTTAATTGATGAAGCTCGTGATTCATCTGTCAAAGAGCAAATGGTCATTGTTTTGCGATATGTGGACAAGAAAGGTTGTGTAATGGAAAGATTTGTAGCCATGATACACGTTCTTGAGACTACGACACTTTCACTAAAAACAGCACTCGAAGAATTTTTAAGCAATCATAAGTTAAGTATCACGAGTTTGCGTGGTCAAGGCTATGATGGGGCTAGTAATATGCAAGGAGAGTTCAATGGCCTTAAATCACTCATATTGAAAGAGAACAAGTCTGCATTTTATGTACATTGTTTTGCACATCAACTTCAATTGGCACTTGTTCATGTCGCAAAAGATCTTCCGGATATTTCTGCATTTTTTTACTCTGTCACTAATTTAGTGAATATTGTTGGGGCGACATTCTTCGAACTAAAGAAGCTGAGAGGATGTTTGAGCTACTTGAAAGTGGTGAATTATCATGTGGTCGTGGGTTAAATCAAGGGACTAATCTCAAACGACCAGGTGAAACACGTTGGGGATCACATTATGGTACATTGATAAATTTGATTACTATGTTTTCGTTTGTGTCAGAAGTTGTCGAGGATGTGATGTTTGATGGCTCTGGAGACCAAAAGGGGCAAGCTTGCACTTTATTAAAATTGATGCGGTCTTTTGATTTTATCTTCACATTGCATTTGATGAAGAATGTGCTTGGAATCACTAATGATCTTTCAAAAGCATTGCAACAAAAAGATCAAGATATAGTGAATGCTATAACATTGATTAGACTCTCTAAAGAGCGTATGCAAAAAATGAGAGATAGTGGTTGGGATTCTCTTTTTTTCGATGTTTCTTCATTTTGCACGAGACATGATATATCCATTCCTCAAATGGAAGATAATTTTATGCTTTTAGGAAAGCCTAAACGTAGAGCTGAAGTAATAACAAATTTACATTATTATCAAGTTGATTTATTCTATCTTTGTGTTGATAAACAACTTGTTGAACTCAACAATCGTTTTGATGAGGTTAATTCAGAATTGCTTCTTTGTATGTCTTCCTTAAACCCAAGTGGCTCATTCATTGCTTTTAATTGCCAGAAGTTGGTTCGTCTTTCTGAATTCTATCCTAATGATTTCTCCGAGGGTGAGCGCATTGAACTTCAAAACCAACTTGTGCTTTATGAAATGGAAATGAAATCTAATGATGACTTCTCATAATTGGAAGGGATTCTCGCTCTTTCTAAGAAGATGGTAGAGTTGCAAAAGCATATTGTGTACAACTTGGTTTATAGGCTTATAAAATTGTCACTGATCTTACCTGTTGCTACCGCTACAGTTAAAAGAGCATTTTCAGCTATGAACATTGTGAAAACGGATCTCCGGAATTGAATGGGGGATGAGTGGATGAATGATTGTGTGGTCGCGTATGTTGAAAAGGATGTTTTCGACAGTGTTAGCAATGATACCATTATGGACCGTTTCCAAAAAATGAGATCTCGTAGGGGGCAATTATAAATTGTAATTTAGGAGTTTGTTATTTTTTGTGGAACGAGATCATTAGTTAAATATTGTTTTTTTTTGTATGAAATGACATGTGTTAAATATTTATATATTTTAATAGTTAATATTGTTGAAAAAAAATGTTTGCCCCACCCCCAAAAAATTCCTGGCTCCGCCTCTGCTGCTATGTGCTGCCAACCTTTCAGTTTGTACATTTATTTTTTTGCGGATTATAACGTGCTATGGAACTTTGTTGCTTAGGAGGCTTACGAACACCACATGGATGTGAAATCATTCTATTCCAAATTGTGTTTCATTTGAATGCACAAATTGAGCACTTTAAAAAGAACTATATCAAAATTATAAATAAGTAAATCCCATGGTCGTAAGGTTGTAATAATTGTTTATATGACCAAAACCAAATTCAATGCTTAGTTGAAGCGCTACAATAAGGTATCATGATGCTCAACAAGATCTGAGAACATCTTACAATCCTGTTGAGTAATATAATTGCCTCCATCCCATGCCTCAAGTTTTTTATCCAATACCTCTCCAAACAGAGGTCTTATAACTCTTGTTATTGTGGATAGCATAAGTTATTTAGTAGTCAAGTATGGGTGAATCCATAGGATGATACAATAGAAATTCTAAAATGAAGATAAAGGCTTTATCGATTCACATGACAGCTCGGTCTTCAAATTATGGAGGAAAATATGATGCTATGGTACATGTTTGGTAATGGGGAGATAAACTCATGTGCACGTACTTGAAATTCAGCCGAGAATAACCTTTATTTTTAGTTTTATTAATTGTCTTATATTTTTATCGCATTTTTCTTTTGTTGTATTATAGGGTTAATAGGTCTCGAAGAACATTATAGGAAAGATTGTAAACGGAATGCTCTTAATTCGCATGTGACATCACATGGACCTAAGCCCAGTTCCCTATTAGGTGTGGATGACCTAATTCTAGATCCTTTCCATTCCCTTTATAAATATCCTACTTACCCCATTTAGTAAAACATTATAAATTTCTCCAATTTGAGTATTACGTTCCCTCTTGAGTGTATTTTTATTGTGCCATTGACTAGGGGTGTTCGCGGTCCGGTCCAGTCCGATTTTTAGGATTTTTAAAGACCGGACCGATTAAACCGGTCCTTAAAAAAAACGGACCAAGACCGGACCGATTGTATCGGTCCCCGACCCTTGTCGGTCCGGTTTTTTATGGGATCGGTTCGGTCTAACTTGTCGGTCCTAATCTTATTAAATTAATCATTTTAAAAATAAAAATCACCTTTAATTAGTGTCCATTTTTTAGCATAAAACCAGTCCATTTTTTCGCATAAACCCTGTCCAAACTATTATCTATAATATATACAGAACCATAATAATATATTCTTAAGAACCATAAGAATAAAATAAATAAATTAAATAGTCACACAAGCAGTGGAGAGGGGATGCATACACAAGCAGTGGAGAAGCGTACCAGCTGTGATGAGGGGCGGAGATGGCAACGCTAATCAAGAAGCGTACACAAGAGGTGGATGATGGCAGAGGCGAGTGAGAAGCGTACCAGCTGTGATCGAGAATCGTACCAGCTGCGGAGATGGTAGCGGAGAGGCAGTGGGGAGGAGATGGCAGCGGAGGGTTCTAGCTGCGATGAGGGGAGGAGATGGTACCTGCGATGAGGGGAGAGGAGAGCCATGGCAGTTGCGAGCCTGCGATGGGGGGAGGAGATGGCAGCTATGATGAGGGGAGGGGATGGCAGCTGCGAGCCTGCGATGAGGGGAGAGGAGAGCAATGGCATAACCGTAAAGAGAGGAGAGAAAAATGGCATCGGTAACAAATGAAGAAAATAAAGAACGGATAGATAAGTTTAGGGCAGTAAAAGACACAAGGCTTTTTTTCTTATTCACGATCGTACCCTCCCTCTTGTGTTCATATTAATATATATAAAAATATAATTAAAATATATATTAATATGAACAACCGGTCCGGATCAGTCCAAACAGGTTATTTAATGTGGCGGACCGAGGACCGGACCGACTAGACCGGTCTGAAAAAAAAAAACCTAGACCAGACCGGTGATAAAAAAACCCGATAAAAATAGGACGGTTCGGTTCGGTCCAGTTCGGTCCACCGGTCCAATCGATTTTTTGAACACCCCTAACATTGACAGCTTCACTTACGTTAATTGGTATAAAAAATTACCGGCTCAACCGTATTGATGTTGTAAAAATGAGATCGTAAAACACAAGCAACCAATGCATTAAGGAAACACGTCCTAGTCGAGTGTCGTAATTTTCGATTGAAGCAGAAAGTAGATGACTTAATGAAAAAAGTGGACTGCCTCCTAAGTTGAAAACCATTACCACTAACCCATGATTTAGCCGCCAAATTACCACCCAAACAAATATTTGACTAAAATTGCTACAGCGAATGGACCTTAACCCGAGGGCGCGGAGGAGTCGTCATGAACGCGCCCAATTTTTTTTTGCCACCACACATATCACTAGGGCTGTGTTTCGACCGGATCGGATCGGAAAATGCCTATTCGGAAAAAATTCCGATTTTTTCGGAAATAAAATAACTATTCCGATTTCCGATCCGATTTTTTCGGAAAATTAAAAAAAATTCCGAATTCGGAAAAATCGAAAAATCGAAAAAAATCGGAAATTCACAAAATATATTAAAAATCCAGAAATTTCGGAAATTCCAAAATTTCAAAAAAATAAATTATGGATTTTCGATTACTCGAAATTCTCATTTTAAAGAAACAATGAAAATAGCTTAACCCAGCATGTAAACACATGAGGATTTGGCTCATTTTTCATTTGTGTAGAAGTTAGGAGGATACTCTCCTTTTATAGAGCATATTTTGGAGCCCTCTCCCTCTCCCAACCGATGTGGGATATGGGAAATTTTCAAAAAATCGGAAAAGAAATCGGAAAAATCGAAAATCGGAAAATAATTCCGAAAAAATCGGAAATAATTCGGAAAAAAATCGGAAAAATCGGATCGGCATAGTTTCGGAAAAATCGGATCGGAAAAATCGGAAAATCGGAAATTCAGAATTATTTCCGATTTCCGATCCGATTTTTTTTGGAAAAATCGAAAATCGGAAAATCGGAAATCGGCAAACTAAAATTTCATTCCAAATTCGGAAAAAATCGGATCGGAATTCGGAAAAATCGGAAAGTTCGGAAAAAAAACACAGCCCTATCACCAACCCAACCTTCCAAGCCTGGAAATTTCAGATCTAAAATCATCACAAAACCCCACAAATTTCAGATCTGACTCGAAACACCCCAAAAATCCTAGACCCTACCCTCTCAAACCTTTTCCAATCTCCGATGACCCATTCCGACACCTCACGAAGGTCGTCGGACCCAAAATCAGTTGGCCACACACCCCTGTAACCTCCTGATCGCAGCCAACCTGCTTCCACCTTCATCCCAACTACATTTTGCCCAATTCAACGCTGTTGGGGGGTAGCGACCTTCGCCAAGCCTCGACGACCCTCGTCGGAGAGTTTTGAACCATATTGGTGCCCCAATAGCGCTGGATGGCTCTGAACCATCAAAGTAGTAACCAATGAGGGAAGAAGACCCTGGATTTGCTAGGTTTATAGCCTCCCTCCATCTTAATGTCAATTTTGTTACTCCGGCGACTTCGCCAGAGGTAGACGACGATCACTGGACCGGAGGCATCTCCGGCAGAACCTCCGTGGTCTCACAAGATGTCAAGGCATCAGCCTTTTGTGATAATGCACAAACCCTAGCTAGGGTTTCTCTTGTTAAATCCAATTATGAAGGTGGTACTCACTTTACCCTTACCTCTTTTAAACCTAAGTCTACTCCCACTTATGAAGCTTCAGATTTCACACAAACACGAACTCAAATTTACTTGTGGCCTCTACCAACTTCTGAAATTTACATGTCAGCCCCCAATCTTTGAGCATTTCTAAAAATTTAACCTCACTTGAGTGTTAATTTTATTGGATTGGAAAGTGGTGGGTTGCACCCACATTCAAAGTTATTGGCAAATTAATATTTGGTCCCAATAATTGTGCAACAATTCAGTTTGGTCCCACGAAAAGAGTAGACATTATTCCAAATATCTATTTTATAGCACGAGATTTTGCAATTTACCCCTCACACTCGAGGACGATCTTTTTTAAAGGAGGGGAGAATGATGTGTATGGATACATGGCATGTATGTGGATTACGGTAGCCTTTCGTTTGATTAGTTTTCTTTTATTTTAATCGTATTTTCTTTCGTAGTATTATAAGGTTAATGGCTTGAGATCTAAAAGGGCATTATAGGAAAGATTATAAAGGTTATGCTCTTATGTACATCACAAGATTGTTAGGAGAACATCTCACTTAGCTCATGTGACATATGAAGTTAAAATTCAAAAAAGCTCGTGCAAAGTGTGTGCGAAGGCATATTCAAAGTGGATCCATCATGCAAATCAATTTCAAACTACTTCATGTAAACATGATTAAGAACAATCCAAATATTGAAAATCAAAATCAGATGTCCTAGTCATATGGATACATGGAAGAAATGGGATTCAAATGCATCGATATGCCACATAATATGTGTAAAACTAAAATACACAAAAATAAAAATCTTTTTGAGTTTTTAAACATTTTTCAAGATGATAACAATTTAAAAAGAACAAATCACAAGATAAATAAAATCTTTTTGTAATTTTCTCATAAGACCCCAAAAAATGAAAAAAAAATACAAAAGATAAACACGTCGTAACACTAGCAATAACATATATCATAAAGCACAATAGTAGTGTATAACAAACATGCAATCACAATCACTCGTAAGATATAACATGGGATGAATCATGTGAAAGCAAACGAGAGTCAACAAGCCTAACAGTAAGTGCCTCCAAATCTGATCTCCTAACCCGCATAGGTGTAACGTGACAAACTTGGGCTTGGCAACCTTGGTGACACTAGCCTTAGTCTTCCTAGGATCTTTTATAAGATTATAACAAAAATGTTTAATGTGACCTTTCCTACCACAGTGTGTTCAAGTGAAGACACGAGGAATGTTACCTATAGGATGACATTTTCTAACTTTCCTAGCTTTGGTTGGCTCTCTCATCATGGTTTTAGCAGCGGAAGTATCTCCCACACTTGTCATTTTTTATTCGGACATTGCCTAACATTTTATCCAACATTTCCGACCTAGACTCCAAATCAAATTTGATATTACTCGAGTCTCTCAATTTTTCTTCTAACTTCACAATTCTAAACCCGAGCAAATGCTTATACTCTTCAAACTCAAGAAGCTCCTCTTTCAAAACCTCCATCAAATCATGAAGGCTATCTTTCTTACCCTCAACGTACTCGAGCGTCTCCTTAAGAGTTCTCTCACGCTCCCTAAGATCCTCAATCAATTTAGCATTATCATCACCTATGGCACGTTCCTTCACCTTAGATTCTAAACACAAGTTGGCCTTTTTCAACTTCAATGACTCCGCGTATAACTCCCCAAAGGCCACTCGAAGCTCACTATTCTCCTCCTCTTCTTCTTCTTCTTCTTCTTCTTCTTCTTCTTCTTCTTCTTCTTCATCACTCCTCTCCTCACTACCTTGGAAACCTAAAGATCAGACCTTGGACCCGTCATGCTCATGATTATCTTCAACGTGGGAAGTCACTTCATTTAAGCCCACATGACTAGCCATGAACGCAATGTAATTGCGAACAGTGGGGGAATTAACTTCCGCTTTTGACTTACTATTACTATGGGTGATATTGTATACCTTTAGTTTCCTACCCTCCTTCCTTAGTTTAGTGGGACAATCATGAGAATAATGCCCTAAATCTTGGCATTCAAAGCACTTATCCCGATCATCCACCTTCTTAGGACCATCCATATTCTTCGTATCACGGTCATTAAAGTTCTTAGTTTTTTTTTCAAAACTCGTTTCAAAGCGCTTCTCATATTTAAGCTTAAAAAACTTCTTAAACTTCCATAAGTGTTGTGTGAAACAGTTTGCAAATTTTAGTCTTGACCTAAGTATGCATCTAGGTGAGTATAAGCAACAATAAAGTAAACAACAAACCACAAATTTTAATTCCACTTTATACAGTTTGTAAAAGATTGTTTCGGAAAGCTTATATGCAAAACATTATAAGATTTAGAAGAAATGTAAAATACCTTGAACCAACGATAATATTCACATTTGGAGCATGAGAATCCACAAACCAACAAAAGTTAATCAGAGAAATTATTCCCTCCCATCAAAGAAATAAAAACCAGAAACGTGTTGGAGAGAGAGACAGAACAAAGGGAAAAACAATAGGCTATGAGACCCACTAATCTATATATCTGAATAGATGGGGTGTAAAAATACTTAAAAAACGAAAAGGTAGGAATAGGAATAAAAAAAAATGAAATGGGGTAGTCTAGCAAGGATTAACAACTCTGGCAGCGTTCGCCCATTTGCTAGGTCTTCTCTCTAAATCTTAACCGACTCAAAGCACCTCAACTCCTTCCATATATATGAGATCTTAGGTCATTCTTCAAAATAGAAAGATGAGCATTTGTAATCGAACAAAGTTGTTTGAAACACAATCATAAAAACTCACACCAATACAAACATACAAACACACATCTTATAAAACAAACGAAAAACAGTTGGCAGTCAGGAGCTAATTGGAACCGAGTGTGTGAGAAGTATGAGAAAGAGAGTGTGTGAGAGGTAGATATGCAATGTGTGATAACCCTGCCAAACCTCATATTTTAGGTTGCTCGAGCCACTCTAGGGTGAACTATGTATCCTAATTAGGAGTGTGCACGAACCCGAATAGACCGAATGGACCGAAAAAAACAAACCGAACATACTTTTACGATTTTTTTTAAATTCGATTTTAATTCGGTACAAAAATATATAGAACCTCATAATTCGGGTCGGTTTCGGTCCTAGATTATAAAAAACGGTTTTGAATCGGACCGGACCGCTTTCATTATATATATATATATATATTTTTTTAAATTCCCTCACACACGCATGCACCACTTGACACACATGCATACTGCCTTTCCATTCAAATAACACTACACACGCACGCACACATTCCCACATACGTACACCCTAGGCTACTTCTCTCTCTCTCTAATCAGTTTCTACGAAAAACCCTAAGCCCTTGTCGGCGGCAAACCCCCCCAACCCATCCCCTTACGCACGCAGCAGCCAGCCAGTGGTTCCTTGCCTCAGCACGAGAGTGACCTATTAAATCTCTGTTATATCTTCGCTCTCAACTCAAGTACCCTTCTTCACTCCTCCATTCTTTAAACACCATGATCTTCAAATATTAGTTCTCACTCAGATCCATACCAACCATCACAAAGGTAAGATTTGAATAACATTCAGCTGCATGAGATCTACTACATTTAGTTACAACTTTTGTTTATTTTTCCTCTTAAAGCTAAAGTCTTAGTGGTCCGTTTTAGTAATCATTGGCTTTGCAAGTGAGTAAATGGACATCCGGCATATCATGATTTGAGCTTGGCAAAAAAAATAAGTGCCCAGAAAGGAAATTTTTTTCTTGATTCAGAAATTCAACTGAATCTGAAATCTTGTTTCAGTGTCATTAAGGTTGTCCAAATTCTGATGAAATAAATTGGCTGAATCATTTAATGATAGAAAATTTTGGATCTCCAGATCTGGCAATTTATTAGTGGTTGGGTTTGTGGAAGTCAGATTTGTTATAGGCTCCATGTTGACACTTGCTGGCTTAGGGAATATGGGTGGGGATAATTTAGATAAATTCAAAGTGTAGGGATCAAATCATAGAGCTGTTTTTTTTAAAAGAAAAGTCCTATTGTTTTTCCCTTTGTTTTTGTACATTTTATTTAAAATATTTTATAATACTGCCTATACATACCGCTGACGCGTACCAACATATTAGAAAAAATGGTCTGCACCAGCGGTATGTATAGGTGGTTGGACCGTCTATGCATACCGCTGGCGCGGACCCTTTTTTTAAATAATGAAAAGATTATTTTTGAAATAATAAATAATGGACCTCGCCAGTGGTATGAAAAAAATACGACTCCATGTCACGTCGCATTTTATTTGAGTCATGATTGTGTTACTTAAAAAATATAAAAAAACACTTTCATTATAAAAAACAGTTTTTTTATTTGTTAATTTTTTTCCAAATTTTATGTAAAAAACATTTTTTTTGAAAAAAACAGTTTTTAAATCTATCTTTAAAAAAAAATTAAAACTATCATAGCAGTTTTTTAAATAAAAAAGGTTTTTAAAACTATCACAAGAATTTTTTAACTAAAAAAGGTTATAAAAAACAGTTATTTTTTAATTTTAAAAAATAAACAAAAATATTTTAAAAAACAATTTAAAATACTGTTCTTTATTGAAAAAAAATTAACAAATAAAAAAGTATTTGTTTGATCTTTAGAGCAAAGAGCAAATTTGTCTTTTGAAATTTTTTTAAAATATTTTAAGAATTTAAGAAGTGCCATTAGTCACAGCCTAGCTATACCCTGTTATAAATTGCCATGGTTTGTCATTATGTTACTTAATTGACGTATGCAATAGCTTTGCTTTGTTGGAGTACCAGCAAGACACACAAACACAGATACGCTTTATACACTTGACAGATATCCATAAACAGGCCTGCCTACTGACTAAGTAATGTTTGTTCTACCAGAAAAAAAAAAGTTCACAAACGGACAAAGAAATTGAAAGTGTATGACCTCTCTTCTCTCTCTGAGTTCCTTCTTGAATTGAAAACAATCACGCAACCACCATTAGCTGCTAAATTTAAACTAAGTAGCAAATCCAGAAAAAATCTAGTGTGAGTATTTCATTTTCAGTAATTTTCTCTCTCACGGGGGCTTTAGTTTTCGTTCATATTATATTGTTAATTGCACCTTTACAATGCGTGCAATGATGAGTTAATTTGCATCAGACTGAAGGAGGGAGATCGAATGAAAACCATGTCGGATGATTTTAATATTAATGGGTATTAATGGTTAGAGAAAATGAAAGGTTAAAACCATTAATTAGTTGGAATAAGAAAAGACAAAAGGAAGTTGGAAAACAAAAGTCCCACATTGGAAAAGCGTGAAAAAGTTAGTGGGTTAATAAATTCTCTTGTGTCATACGAGATTACTTGTGTGCAATGAAGTGTATGCTACTAGTGTATACATTAGGTCCAAGGATGGTGCTTTGCACCATCCGCACACGCCCGCACACGTGTGCGAAACTGCGATTGGGCGCTTTAGAGGCGCACTTTGCACTTCATACGCATCGTCGCGAGGAGCAGTAGGAGCCTTTGATTTTTGGCAACGACAAAAGATCAAACGGTCCAGATTAAATCCATAATAAATGACACATAATTATGGCGCGAGCGGATCTGAACCGTCGGCTTTTGGCACCACTTCGTAAAGTGTTAATTCGTACAGTCGCACCTTTTTAGTTCAAATCTGGAACGTTCAGAATATAGTTATATATCCAAGGGCCGTGATTAAATAACCTTTGGATGTGGTGTCTGTTCATGAACAGACACCACAAGAGGCTATATATAGAAGGTAAAATCCTGTTATAATTAATCCTGAAAAAAATTCTCTTCCTTTATTTTTCTTCTTGCCAATTTCATAGAGTGTTCTGGAGTATTCTTCAAGTTTGCTACTTGAATAAACCCATGGATTTGTTGCATCTTGGAGGTAATTTGCTTAGACCCGTTAGCAAACTCTGTACGAGTGGGGGAAAATAACACGTTAAGGACAGTAGTTTATTACGCCTCAAATCCAATCATCTGTTCATATTTTCTGCATTATTAAAAAATTCGTCAACAATCTTAAGGTGTTATTTATGGAGGCAGAAAAGAATATGAATATGTTTCTGAATCCCAATGTGCATTTGGATCGCTTTAATGGAACAAATTTCACTCGGTGGAAAGGAAAATTATTCTTCCTTCTCACCGTTTTGAAAATTGCATATGTTCTGGATCCTAAACTAGAAGCAATTCCGGAACCAAAAGAATACGATAATGAAACTGTCAAAGAACAACGAAAGAAACGTGAAGAAGACGAATTGGTGTGTCGTGGGCATATTTTGATTGCACTATCTGATCGATTATATGATCTTTACAACTCTATGCAGTCTCCACGGAAAATCTGGAATGCTCTTGAATATAAAAACAAAACAGAGAAAGAAGGTACGGACAAATTCTTAATTCTGAAATATTTCGAATACAAAATAAGTGATAACCAAACTGTTTTAGACCAAGTACATGAGTTGCAAATCCTTGTCACAAAGCTTCGTGAATTAAAGGTGGAAATTTATGAATCATTTCAAGTTGGTGCAATTATTGCAAAATTACCACCAAGTTGGAATGATTGTCGTAAGAAACTCCTACATAGGAAAGACGATATAAGTTTGGAGGAATTACAAAAACATTTAAGAATTGAAGAAGAAACCAGATCCCGTGATCAAACAAATGTTTCTCGTAATTCCACCAAAGTTAACTTTTTTGAAGGAAAGAAATATCATAAGAACTTCAAACCTAATGGTAAGAAGTTCAAGAAAAATAATTCCAATAAGAAACAGTCCAATGGGGCTTGTTTCAATTGTGGAAAAAATGGCCACTATGCCCGTGATTGCAGAAACAAGAAACGAAATATAGATGCTACTGAATCCAATAATACAAACAATGCAAATATGGTGGAAAATAAGATCGAGGATCTTGTAGCAATGGTATCGGACATGCAAATTGGTATGATTACTGAACTAAACATGGCGGCAATAACGAAGTCTTCTGACTGGTGGCACGATTCTGGGGCTACCATACATGTCTGCAATGATAAATCATTGTACTCCGCATATGAAAAAGCAGAGGACAGTCAAGAGGTTCTAATGGGGAATCATAATTCTGCCAAAGTTCTGGGAAAAGGAAACGTTGAACAACAATTCACATCTGGAAAGAAGTTGACATTGACAAATGTTCTGCATGTATCAGAAATTCGAAAAAATGTAGTGTCTGCTAGTTTGATTTGTAAAAGCGGCATTAAAGCCGTCTTTGAGTCTGATAAGTTAATTCTGTCTAAGAATGGAGCATTTGTTGGGAAAGGGTATGCTTGTGATGGAATGTTCAAACTCAATATTTTTATTAATAATATGAATAATTCTGCTTATATTGTTGAGTCTTTTGATGTTTGGCATGCTACATTAGCGCATTTAAATTTTAGATCATTGAAATACATGTCTAAACATAAATTAATAACTTGTGATCGTACTTCTCATGAAAAATGTGAAATCTGTATTCAAACAAAATTAACTAAAAGACCTTTTCCTAAAGTCGAACGAAGTACTGAATTATTAGAATTAGTTCATTCTGATATATGTGAATATAATGGTATTTTAACTAGAGGCGGAAAAATATACTTTATTACATTCATTGATGATTGTTCAAAATTCACATATGTATATTTGATAAGACAAAAGGATGAAGCTTTTTCAATGTTTAAACGTTTTAAAGCAGAAGTTGAAAATCAAAAGGAAAAGAAAATTAAAATTCTTCGTAGTGATAGAGGGGGAGAGTATTTTGCAAATGAATTTGACTCATTTTGTGAAGAACGTGGAATAATACATCAAAGAACTGCCCCTTATACTCCCCAACAAAATGGTTTGGCTGAAAGAAAGAATTGGACTCTTACTAATATGATCAACTCTATGTTGATTAATTCAAACTTACCAAACAATTTGTGGGGAGAAGCTTTACTCACCGCTTGTCATTTACACAACAGAATTCCATCAATGAAAACACATGTTTCTCCATACGAGGTATGGAAGAATCGAAAACCAAATCTGGACTACCTAAGGGTCTGGGGTTGTTTGACTTTCTATAGAATTCATGACCCGAAAAGTTCAAAGTTGGGTGCAAGAGGAATTAAAAGTGTTTTCATAGGACACGCGGAAAATTCTAAGGCATATAGGTTGTTGGACTTAAATTCTAATGTTGTAATTTAATCAAGGGATGTTGAATTTATTGAAAATAAATTTTATAAAGATTTATGTGTCGAATTAGATGCCAATCCTGATACATCCACTAGGTTGATTCCTAGACCATCAATTAATAATAAAAGGAATGAACCCGAAACGGAAATAAAACCTAGAAGAAGTCAGCGTGCTAGAAAAGAAAAATCTTTTGGCCCTGATTTTTTTCATCACAAGCCTTAGCCTTTTTGGTTGAAGGAGATAGAGATAATATTCTTAATAAAATGCCTATTTTACTTAACGTAGAAGAAGATCCTAAAACCTTTAACGAATCAATGACTTCAAGAGATGCTTCTATTTGGAAAGAAGCTATTAATGATGAGATGGATTCAATTCTATGAAATCAGTCATGGGTTTTAGTGGACTTGCCACAAGGATCACAACCTATTAGTAGTAAATGGGTATTTTGAAGAAAATACAATACCGATGGTTCTATTCAAACCTTTAAGGCTAGATTGGTAGCAAAAGGTTTTAAACAAAGAAAAGGGATTGATTATTTCGATACTTAGGCACCTGTTGCTAGAATTACATCCATACGTGTTTTAATGGCAATTGCATCTGTTTATAATCTATTTGTGCATCAAATGGATGTTAAAACAACATTTTTTAATGGTGACCTAGATTAAGAGGCATATATGGAACAACCCGAAGGGTTTGTTTTGCCCGAAAATGAACATAAAGTTTGTAAATTAATTAAGTCACTTTATGGGTTAAAACAAGCACCAAAGCAGTGGCATGAAAATTTTGATACAATCATTCTTTCTAATGGTTTCAGACATAACAACGCTGATAAGTGCATTTATTCTAAATCCACCAATGACTATGGTGTAATTATTTGTCTATATGTTGATGACTTATTAATTTTTGGTACAAACATGAGAGGTGTATATGAAACTAAGAAGTATCTTAATTCACAATTTAAGATGAAAGATCTTAATGAAGTGGATACCATCCTGGGTATTAAAGTTAAGAAACATAGTAGGGGTTATGCATTATGTCCATCTCATTACATTGACAAAGTTATTCACAAATTTAATCACTTGAAAATAAAAGAAGCAAATACCCCATATGATTCTAGTATAAAATTATTAGAAAATTCTGGCAGAGCAGTTGCACAACTTGAATATGCTAGTGCAATTGGAAGTTTAATGTATGCGATGCATTGTACAAGGCCAGATATTGCATTTGCAGTAGGTAAAATGTCAAGATACACTAATAATCCAAGTGTGGATCACTGGAAATCAATTGGGAGGATTTTTGGTTACCTCAAGAAGATAAAAGAATTAGGTTTATTTTATTATGACTTTCCAGCAGTTCTTGAAGGGTACTCTGATGCTAGTTGGATAACTAGTGCAAGTGATAATAAATCCACATCTGGATGGATATTCACCTTGGCAGGTGGGGCGGTATCTTGGGCATCCAAGAAACAAACTTGCATTACACATTCAACAATGGAATCTGAGTTTATAACACTGGCAGCAGCCGAAAAAGAAGCAGAGTGACAAAGAAATTTATTATTGGACATAAAGTTATGGCCAAAACCAATGCCATATCTTTCTTTATATTGTGATAGTGAAGCTACATTGTCTAGAGCGTCTAACAAAGTATATAATGGAAAATCTAGACACATAAGTTTAAGATATGAATATGTCAAACAGTTAATAACTTATGGAGTTATTAATATAATATATGTTCGAACAAATAATAATCTAGCTGACCCTCTTACCAAAGGACTTTCTAGAGATTTGGTAAAGGACACATCTAGTGTAATGGGACTAAAACCATTTTTCAATAATCACTGGTAATGGTAACCCAACTTTGTAATAGCATTACCACTATTCCAAAGTTTAATGGGTAATAACAAATTACTGATAAGTGATTAGTTTTGCACAGAAATTTATTCAATTTCATGTCCCTTCTAGGATGTTCAGTTCATATTACTACGTCGAGAGGATGATTTTAACTCTTAATGAAGCTCGTTGTCTAAAGTAGCAAGGACATGCAAGAGAACTTCACCTATATGAATATAGGAAGTGGTGCCGCTTCTAGCAAGATTTTGGGTTTATTCTTGTAAATATTCATGAAGCCAAGATAGTGCACATGACCATAATAGTGCTAAAAAAACATATTGAACATCTCGTAGAGATTGGGATATCTCATGTGTGATATATATCCGGTTCTAAATAGTAAGACAAGGTTCAATTCATAGCACACCATTGTCATATTAGAACTTTGATATATATTCACTAACTGAATGTTTAAATTGAAAGATACCTCCTTGTTTGCATGAGCATATCACAAGAAGAAATTACATTAATATTAAAATCTAGTGGGGGATTATTGGATGATTTTAATATTAATGGGTATTAATGGTTAGAGAAAATGAAAGGTTAAAACCATTAATTAGTTGGAATAAGAAAAGACAAAAGGAAGTGGGAAAACTAAAGTCCCACATTGGAAAAGTGTGAAAAAGTTAGTGGGTTAATAAATCCTCTTGTGTCATAAGAAATTACTTGTGTGCATTGAAGTGTATGCTACTAGTGTACACCTTAGGTCCAAGGATGGTGCTTTGCACCATCCGCACACGCACACGCACACGCACACGCACACGCACACGCGCGCGTGTGCGAAAGTGCGATTGGGCGCTTTAGAGGCGCACTTTGCACGTCGTGAGGGGCAGTAGGAGCCCTTGATTTTTGACAACGTCAAAAGATCAAACGTTCCAGATTAAATCCATAATAAATGAAACATAATTATGGCGCGAGTGGATCTGAACCGTCGGATTTTGGCGCCACTTCGTTAAGTGTTAATCCGTATAGTCGCACCTTTTTAGTTCAATTCTGGAACGTTCAAAATATAGTTATATATCCAAGGGCCGTGATTAAATGATCTTTGGATGTGGTGTCTGTTCATGAACAAACACCACAAGAGGCTATATATAGAAGGTGAAATCCTGTCATAGTTAATCCTGAAAAAAATTATTTTTCTCCATTTTTCTTCTTGCCAATTTCATAGAGTGTCCTGGGGTATTCTTCAAGTTTGCTACTTGAATAAACCCGTGGATTTGTTGTATCTTGGAGGTAATTTGCTTAGACCCGTTAGCAAACTCTGTACGAGTGGGGGCAAATAACACCTTAAGGACAGTAGTTTATTTCACCTCAAATCCAATCATCTGTTCATATTTTCTGCATTATTAAAAAATTCGTCAACAATCTTAAGGTGTTATTTATGGAGGCAGAAAAGAATATGAATATGTTTCTGAATCCCATTGTGCATTTGGATCGCTTTGATGGAATAAATTTCACTCGATGGAAAGGAAAATTATTCTTCCTTCTCACCGTTTTGAAAATTGCATATGTTCTGGATCCTAAACTAGAAGCAATTCCGGAACCAAAAGAAGACGATAATGAAACTGTCAAAGAACAACGGAAAAAACGTGAAGAAGACGAATTGGTGTGTCGTGGGCATATTCTGAATACACTGTCTGATCGATAATATGATCTTTACAACTCTATGCAGTCTCCACGGAAAATCTGGAATGCTCTTGAATATAAATACAAAACAGAGAAAGAAGGTACGGACAAATTCTTAATTCTGAAATATTTAGAATTCAAAATAAGTAATAACCAAACTGTTTTAGACCAAGTACATGAGTTGCAAATCCTTGTCACAAAGCTTCGTGAATTAAAGTTGGAAATTTCTGAATCATTTCAAGTTGGTGCAATTATTGCAAAATTACCACCAAGTTGGAATGATTGTCATAAGAAACTCCTACATGGGAAACACGATATAAGTGTGGAGGAATTACAGAAACATTTAAGAAATTAAGAAGAAACCAGATCCCGTGATCAAACAAATGTTTCTCATAATTCCACCAAAGTTAACTTTGTTGAAGGAAAGAAACATCATAAGAACTTCAAACCTAATGGTAAGAAGTTCAAGAAAAATGGCCACAATGCCCGTGATTGCAGAAACAAGAAACAAAATATAGATGCTACTGAAGCCAATAATACAAACAATGCAAATATGGTGGAAAATAAGATCGAGGATCTTGTAGCAATGGTATCGGACATGCAAATTGGTATGATTACCGAACTAAACATGGCGGCCATAACGAAGTCTTCTGACTGGTGGCTCGATTCTGGAGCTACCATACATGTCTGCAACGATAAATCATTGTACTCCGCATATGGAAAAGCAGAGCACGGTTGTTATAATGGGGAATCATAATTCTGCCAAAGTTCTGGAAAAAGGAAACGTTGAACTACAATTCACATCTGGAAAGAAGTTGACATTGACAAATGTTCTGCATGTACCAGAAATTCAAAAAAATCTAGTGTCTGCAAGTTTGATTTGTAAAAGCGGCATTAAAGCCGTCTTTGAGTCTGATAAGTTAATTTTGTCTAAGAATGGAGCATTTGTTGGGAAAGGATATGCTTGTGATGGAATGTTCAAACTCAGTATTTTTATTAATAATATGCATAATTCTTTTATATTGTTGAGTCTTTTGATGTTTGACATGCTAGATTAGCGCATTTAAATTTTATATCATTGAAATACATGTCTAAACATAAATTAATAACTTGTGATAGTACTTCTCATGAAAAATGTGAAATCTGTATTCAAGCAAAATTAAATAAAAGACCTTTTCCTAAAGTCGAACGAAGTACTGAATTATTAGAATTAGTTCATTCTGATATATGTGAATATAATGGTATTTTAACTAGAGGCGAAAAAAGATACTTTATTACATTCATTGATGATTGTTCAAAATTCACATATGTATATTTGATAAGACATAAGGATGAATATTTTTCAATGTTTAAACGTTTTAAAGCAGAAGTTAAAAATCAAAAGGAAAAGAAAATTAAAATTCTTCGTAGTGATAGAGGGGGAGAGTATTTTCCAAATGAATTTGACTCATTTTGTGAAGAACATGGAATAATACATCAAAGAACTTCCCCTTATACTCCCCAACAAAATGGTTTGGCTGAAAGAAAGAATAGGACTCTTAATAATATGATCAACTCTATGTTGATTAATTCAAACTTACCAAATAATTTGTGGGGAGAAGCTTTACTCACCGCTTGTCATTTACACAATAGAATTCCATCAATGAAAACACATGTTTCTCCATACGAGGTATGGAAGAATCGAAAACCAAATCTGGACTACCTAAGGGTCTGGGGTTGTTTGGCTTTCTATAGAATTCATGACCCGAAAAGTTCAAAGTTGGGTGCAAGAGGAATTAAAAGTGTTTTCATAGGATACGCGGAAAATTCTAAGGCATATAGGTTGTTGGACTTAAATTTTAATGTTGTAATTGAATCAAGGGATGTTGAATTTATTGAAAATAAATTTTATAAAGATTCATGTATCGAATTATATGCCAATCCTGATACATCCACTAGGTTGATTCCTAGACCATCAATTAATAATAAAAGGAATGAACCCGAAACGAAAATAGAACCTGGAAGAAGTCAGCGTGCTAGAAAAGAAAAATCTTTTGGCCCTGAGTTTATTTCATCTCAAGCCTTAGCCTTTTTGATTGAAGGAGATAGAGATAATATTCTTAATAAAATGCCTATTTTACTTAACGTAGAAGAAGCTCCTAAAACCTTTAACGAAGCAAAGACTTCAAGAGATGCTTCTTTTTGGAAAGAAGCTATTAATGATGAGATGGATTCAATTATATCAAATCAGACATGGGTTTTAGTGGACTTGCCATAAGGATCACAACCTATTAGTAGTAAATGGGTATTTAGAAGAAAATACAATACCGATGGTTCTATTCAAACCTTTAAGGCTAGATTGGTAGCAAAAGGTTCTAAACAAAGAAAAGGGATTGACTATTTCGATACTTATGCACATGTTGCTAGAATTACATCCATACGTGTTTTAATGGCAATTGCATCTATCTAAAATCTGTTTGTGCATCAAATGGATGTTAAAACAGCATTTTCGAATGGTGACCTAGATGAAGAGGTATATATGGAACAACCCGAAGGGTTTGTTTGGCCCGAAAATGAATATAAAGTTTGTAAATTAATTAAGTCACTTTATGGGTTGAAACAAGCACCAAAGAAGTGGCATAAAAAAGTTTGATACAATCATTCTTGCTAATGGTTTCAGACATAACAACGCTGATAAGTGCATTTATTCTAAATTCACCAATGACTATGGTGTAATTATTTGTCTATATGTTGATGAATTATTAGTTTTTGGTACAAACATGAGAGGTGTATATGAAACTAAGAAGTATCTTAGTTCACAATTTAGGATGAAAGATCTTAATGAAGTGGATACCATCTTGGGTATTAAAGTTAAAAAACATAGTGGGGGTTATGCATTATGTCAATCTTATTACAATGACAAAGTTATTCACAAATTTAATCACTTGAAAATAAAAGAAGCAAATACCCCATATGATTCTAGTATAAAATTATTAGAAAATTCTGGTAGAGCAGTTGCACAACTTGAATATGCTAGTGCAATTGGAAGTTTAATGTATGCGATGCATTGTACAAGACCAGATATTGCATTTGCAGTAGGTAAAATTTCAAGATAAACTAATAATCCAAGTGTGGATCATTGAAAAGCAATTGGGAGGATTTTTGGGTACCTCAAGAAGACCAAAGAATTAGGTATATTTTACTATGACTTTCCAGCAATTCTTGAACGGTACTCTGATGCTAGTTGGATAACTAGTGCAAGTGATAATAAATCCACATCTGGATGGATATTCACCTTGGTAGGTGGGTCGGTATCTTGGGCATCCAAGAAACAAACTTGCATTACACATTCAACAATGGAATCTGAGTTTATAGCACTGGCAGCAGCCGAAAAAGAAGCAGAGTGGCTAAGAGATTTATTATTGGACATAAAGTTGTGGCCAAAACCAATGCCATCTCTTTCTTTATATTGTGATAGTGAAGCTACATTGTATAGAGCCTATAACAAAGCATATAATGGAAAATCTAGACACATAAGTTTAAGACATGAATATGTCAAACAATTAATAACTTATAGAGTTATTAATATAATATATGTTCTAACAAATAAGAATCTAGCTGACCCTCTTACCAAAGGACTTTCTAGAGATTTGGTAAAGGACACATCTAGTGGAATGGGACTAAAACCATTTTTCAATAATCACCGGTAATGGTAACCCAACTTTGTAACAGCATTACCACTATTCCAAAGTTTAATGAGTAATAGCAAGTTTCTGATAAGTGATTAGTTTTGCACTGAAATTTATTCAATTTCATGTCCCTTTTAGGATGTTCAGTGCATATTGCTACGTCGAGAGGATGATTTTAACTCTTAGTGAAGCTCGTTGCCTAAAGTAGCAAGAACATGCAAGAGAACTTCACCTATATGAATATAGGAAGTGGTGCCGCTTTTAGCAAGATTTTAGGTTTATTCTTGTAAATATTCATGAAGCCAAGATAGTGCACATGGCCATAATAGTGGTAAAAAAACATATTGAACATCTCGTAGAGATTGGGATATCTCATGTGTGATATATATCCGGTTTTAAATAATAAGACAAGGTTTAATGCATAGCACAGTATTGTCTTATTAGAACTTTGATATATATTCACTAACTGAAGGTTTAAATCGAAAGATACCTCCTTGTATGCATGAGCATATCACAAGAAGAAATTACATTAATATTAAAATATAATGGGGGATTGTTGGATGATTTTAATATTAATGGGTATTAATGGTTAGAGAAAATGAAAGGTTAAAACCATTAATTAGTTGGAATAAAAAAAGACAAAAGGAAGTGGGAAAACCAAAGTCCCACATTGGAAAAGTGTGGAAAAGTTAGTGGGTTAATAAATTCTCTTGTGTCATAAGAGATTACTTGTGTGCATTAAAGTGTATGCTACTAGTGTACACCTTAGGTCCAAGGATGGAGCTTTGCACCATCCGCACACGCGCGCGCGTGTGCGAAAGTGCGATTGGGCGCTTTAGGGGCGCACTTTGCACTTCGTACGCATCGTCGCGAGTAGCAGTAGGAGCCTTTGATTTTTGACAACGTCGAAAGATCAAACGGTCCAGATTAAATCCATAATAAATGACACATAATTATGGCGCGAGTGGATCTGAACCGTCGGATTTTGGCGCCACTTCGTTAAGTGTTAATCCGTACAGTCGCACCTTTTTAGTTCAAATCTGGAACGTTCAAAATATAGTTATATACCCAAGGGCCGTGATTAAATGACCTTTGGATGTGGTGTTTGTTCATGAACAGACACCACAAGAGGCTATATATAGAAGGTAAAATCCTGTCATAATTAATCTTGAAAAAAATTCTCTTTCTCTATTTTTCTTCTTGCCAATTTCATAGAGTGTTCTGGGGTATTCTTCAAGTTTGCTACTTGAATAAACCCGTGGATTTGTTGTATCTTGGAGGTAATTTGCTTAGACCCGTTATCAAACTCTGTACGAGTGGGGGCAAATAACACCTTAAGGACAGTAGTTTATTACGCCTCAAATCCAATCATTTGTTCATATTTTCTGCATTATTAAAAAATTCGTCAACAATCTTAAGGTGTTATTTATGGAGGCAATAAAGAATATGAATATGTTTCTAAATCCCAATGTGCATTTGAATCGCTTTGATTGAACAAATTTCACTCGCTGGAAAGGAAAATTATTCTTCCTTCTCACCGTTTTGAAAATTGCATATGTTCTGGATCCTAAACTAGAAGCAATTCCGGAACCAAAAGAAGACGATAATGAAACTGTCAAAGAACAACGAAAGAAACGTGAAGAAGACGAATTGGTGTGTCGTGGTCATATTTTGAATGCACTGTCTGATCGATTATATGATCTTTATAACTCTATACAGTCTCCACAGGAAATCTGAAATGCTCTTGAATATAAATACAAAACAGAGAAAGATGGTACGGGCAAATTCTTAATTCTGAAATATTTTGAATTCAAAATAAGTGATAACCAAACTTTTTTAGACCAAGTATATGAGTTGCAAATCCTTGTCACAAAGCTTCGTGAATTAAAGGTGGAAATTTCTGAATCATTTCAAGTTGGTGTAATTATTGCAAAATTACCAACAAGTTGGAATGATTGTCGTAAGAAACTCCTACATAGTAAAGACGATATAAGTTTGGAGGAATTACAGAAATATTTAAGAATTGAAGAAGAAACCAGATCCCGTGATCAAATAAATGTTTCTCATAATTCCACCAAAGTTAATTTTGTTGAAGGAAAGAAATATCATAAGAACTCCAAACCTAATGGTAAGAAGTTCAAGAAAAATAATTCCAATAAGAAACAGTCCAATGGGGCTTGTTTCAATTGTGGCAAAAATGGCCACTATGCCCGTGATTGCAGAAACAAGAAACGAAAGATAGATGCTACTGAATCCAATAATACAAACAATGCAAATATGGTGGAAAATAAGATCGAGGATCTTGTAGCAATGGTATCGGACATGCAAATTGGTATGATTACCGAACTAAACATGGCGGCAATAACGAAGTCTTCTGACTGGTGGCCCGTGTAATACCCCGTATTTTTGGCTATATTTATTTTTGGGATTAATTAATTAAATGAGAATTAATTGGGAATTAATCCGGATAAAATACTAGCGAGATGTGAGTTGGTATTTGACTATATTGAGTATATATGGTGTTATATGAATATTGAACTATGAAATTTGTCGTGAGATTGATATACGGCAATTTGGTCATTTTATTGGGACGCGTGTGACAGTCGCGTCAGGATATAATTATTTTAAATATAAAAGTGAATTTAAATTCTATTAACCGTATGGTCGTTTTGAGTGCTCCAACGCGTCCGGAAGGGTCGAGATAGTCAGAAAACACTAGCCGGGGGTGTAGTTTGGGTCCCGTGGTATTTTTAGGCCATACCGGCAATATAAAGGGTATTTTGGTAATTTCGAATTGAAAATGACGAAAATTAGAGAAGTAAATCTGATGTGGGTTTGACCCACTAAGCCACTAACCAACCCATGTTAACCCAATAGGTTACGTAGGTTATTAGAATTAGGTTTCTATTACTTTCCATAAGAAAACCCTAGCCACCATAGCCATTGGAGAAGAAGCTTGGAGAAAGAGAGAGAGAGAGGAAATTCTGCAGAAAGAGAGAGGAAATCAACATCAAATTCAGAGACACTCAAGGCAAGTGGTTTATTATCGTTTAATTTCAGAGAATGCTCTTTCCATGTGTAGGAATTTAATAAAATTGATTTGTTCTTGGTGAAACATGAAAACCCATGTATTTTGGAGTTTAGAACTTGAAATCTTGAGGAGAATTGCATGTAGAATGGTAGGTAGATGATTATACTGATGATATTAGTTATTGGATGAAATTAAAACGGATTTAATTGGGTTAATTCATGATTTAAAATTTTAGGGTTTATGTTCTTGTAAAAATTGGGGGAAAGTGATGTGATTTAATGATTTAATGATGATTGGGATGAATTAACTCCTCAAAATATGTTAGTATGTGACCTAGGTACGTTTAGGGATGATTAGAGACCTTAAACAATCGTTGGTTTGATGTGTAGATGAGTTTTGAAGAGATAAAAATGGTGAAAAATGAAACTAAGGAAATCTGGGCCGAAACTGGTCCCTCGTTAGAAGACCCCTCCAGGTCGTTCGAACGAGCCTCATTCGAACGAGCTTCTAACGAGTTGACCAGTCGCTTCTAACGAAAGGGAACTTCGTTCGATAACTTCGTTCAAACGAGATCTCGTTAGAAGGTACAGTTCGTTCGAACGAACTGGAATCTCGTTCGAACAGCCTCGTTCGAACGAGACTTCTAACGAGCTGGCGGTTTAGGCCTTTTTGGCCTGTTTTGATTTTGGGAGTCCCGTAAACTTGTTCGAGGATAGAGATAACATTCCTTTGATGATATATTGATAGATTTGGGACATTTGGGTTATCATGAGGAGTAAATTATATACGAGTGATTTAAATAATGGTTAATATGGGATTGAGACGTGAGTGTTTACCACGACGTGAGAATAAATTATGGCGGGTGTAATTATGGACCGGGATTATATAAGTTGTATATATATTAAGACTGGTACGAGAATGCGATAAGTACTACAATTAAATTACAGGATTACTAAGATGTGTGCTTACTTAGTATTGGTATATGAATTGTGTGTATGACATACCTACCATACTTGCTATCATGGGAGGTTTGCGTTCGCTTAGGGCCCTCTAATCCTTGTGTTTCCCGGATTTAGACTGGTTACCTCGATGAACATAGGTCAGAGAAAGACTTATTGGGATGTTAATAAGTCCGCTAATCATGGGAGCGTAGGTATGTACGTGACCCATGTGATGTGACTGTGTTCGCCTCCATTATTTGTGATGTTGTTATCTGTGAACTATTCCTGAGAGATTCGGAATATGTGATCCTTATGTACGTGATGTACCGGGATGGATAGCAGAGTATGTGTGCACCGCAGCTTAGTCTCGGGGTGCTTATATTGTATATTTATGTTGTGGAAAATATATGCTTAATAAACTGGGAACTTTCATATGGTATTGTGTGTAACTATGGAATAACATAGAGGGATAATCTATAACGAGTTGTATTACTTTTGTATAAGAACCTGAATTTACGTTATGCACCTATTTAACTGAGATCGTTATAATGTTAATGGAACCGAGTAATAAGGGTAGGACCTATGACAGTCTAGCTAGAGATGATGTCACTTAGCTAGTGGTTTGTGTCGTTTTAGATGGGTACTTACGTTAGGAGTGCACAGTTAGACGAGAGGTGAGAATATCATGTGAGTGCACGTCCTAACATGTACTTTACATTTAATGTTTTAAATGTTTTTAAAGCACTTGCAGGTTTTTAAAATATCTCCACATTCGGGCTCTGACCCGTTTTCTTTCAAATCTACTTTTTGTAAAACCATTTTAGGTGCCCAGCCACAAGGACACCATGCATAGGATACTCATTCAGGTGACGAGCTGTAGCTGTTTGTGGAAGCTACAGGGAATTGCTTTTAGACGCTTCTACCATTTGGATTCCTGATTCAGTATTTATCAGTTGTAAGGCATGTTTCCCATTTCTATTAGAAACATCTTTCCATTTTAGTTTTTCAGACTTTGTCATGTGTTGATTCAGTATTCAGTATTTCGTTACCTAATTCAGTTGTGGGATTTGTAGTGAGGAGTTTTCCTCCAGACTTTATTTACATTATGTGATGATTATCCTATTTACTTCGTTATGGTGAATGGTGTTATTATTATTCTTTACACTTGTTGCATGTTAATCAGACTTTAATTAAAATTTGGCAACTTACTTTTTAAATACTAGGTGGTTAGTAATAATAAAATGTTTTCGACAGTGATGCTATTAGCTGAGCCAACTTGGCATTTTGAATTAATTTAATAAAGGAGTAGCTACCCGGTATTTAATTAGTCGGGGTGTCACAGGTGGTATCATAGCATCAGGTTCTAGTGTCCTTTAGGATCTGTACGGCTATTATGTTTCCGCTAAGTTTCTTTGATATAGAGCCCTATATTTTAGGACTGTTGTACTCTTTTTGTGTATGCTTCGGTCTTCTGCTATATTAAGTTTATAAACAGTGAACTTATAAACTTTGTTCTTATTTCAGATGCCTCCACGACGTGCACGACGAGTTCCCAGGGATGCAACGCCCGAACCCCAGCCCGCTCCAGTTCAGGGCATGATGAACGCCGCTGAGGTTGCAGCTATAGTATCCCAAGCGGTAAATGCCGCAATTGCCGTAGTCCAGCAGGCACTACCTCAGGCGCCGGTTGCCGCGCCAGTACAGGCAAATGCATTCCCGTCTGCTTGGGAGCGTGTACGTGACGCTTTTTAGAAAGCGCATCCGCCAGAGTTTGCAGGTAGCTCAGATGTGGTAGTCTCGAGCCAATGGAGGAAGGATACACAGAGGCACTTAAGGATGTATGAGTGCACGGACGTTCAGAAGCAGGTGCTAGCTACTTTCAAGCTAGTTGGATCTGCACTGCAGTGGTGGGAGTCTATTACCACTGTGGAGGAGAGGGATACTCTCACTATCTAGGACTTCTGGGTGCGGTTTGACCGCAAGTACTTTCCGTCGGCTGTTCACACGGAAATGAGGAGGAAACTGATGAATCTGAGGCAAGAAGGTAAGACCGTGGCCGAGTGTTGATGTAAAAAAATAGATCGCTCTAATTATTCAATCACAGATAAATAAAATGAGACAAAGATTTTTAAAGTGGTTCAGCCTTATATGAATGGCCTACGTCCACTGTTATGTTATTGCTGAGTGTTTGGGAATTCTTGATTACAAGTTCTCTCAAGAAATTCTGGTCCCTTTGAATGAGGGTGATACAAGGTATTTATAGCCCTTAGGCTGTACATGAAAGGTTTGATACATTAAATGATATACATATGAAATGGTAATACATTTAATGCAGCGTGTGCGTCAAGATGATAAACATTCAATGAATAATTGAACTGTTGGTTATCTGGCAATTAATATTACGGCAGAGATGCAGATCGGACCGCCTTAGTTGCTCGTTGCTCAGGAGTTCCTCGGAGCGTTAGAGTACCTCGGAGTGCTGAAGTTCCTCAGTGTATCCTCGTTGCTCGGGAGTTCATGAGTTGGTCGGGGAAATGAACTTCCTCGTTGCTATTGTGCCAAGTAGATTGACACGTGTCTTCATATCATTCGTCCATATCAGCATATTAATTTTGGTATCAACAGAAGCCCCCAATGTTTCATATTTCGAACTTTGAGGAGTATGGAACATTCTTTCTCGGTATATGGTGATATTAAATGACTTTCCTGGGTTTTAGGAGCCTTTTCTTCATATTTGAATTTCTTTCAAATTCACAGAATCCGCCTTTTACGAGTTTTTATGAGTGCTTCGATCTTCGTGCATTTTTGTCCTTTTAGCCGCCGGTGGCGTATTAGTTTCTTTTGTGTAATCATTTCCTTCGCAGCTTCCCAAGGTAAAGTATTTAAACTTCTTGGGTAACCATACCGTCTTCTACTTTTTCCAATTTTCTGCATTCAAGCTTTTTGTTCTCTCTCTCCCTTGTGCGTTCATCTTTTCCTTCGCTAGTTGTCAACTCTTCCTTTTTCCTGTAAGATTCTCTTCTTTTCTTCTGTATTTCTTTTATTCACTATGGTTTATCTTGTGGAATCTGTTGAGAAATTTCGTTCCGATTTTTCCATTCCTTCCTGGGTAACTCTGGAGGTCCTGTCTGAGCCTTTAGATTATTTTCGATTGGCTGAGGGACATTGGTTCCCCAGTCTATTCATTGCTGAATGTGGATTTTCTTTTCCGCCAAACCCTTTATGCTTAGAGTTCTGTCAATACTTTGACGTTGTTCCTGCAAAAATAGCCCCCAATTCATGGAGAATAAT
This sequence comes from Sambucus nigra, assembly GCA_949130495.1. Lineage (NCBI taxonomy): Eukaryota > Viridiplantae > Streptophyta > Magnoliopsida > Dipsacales > Adoxaceae > Sambucus > Sambucus nigra. The sequence continues at coordinate 134,066,069 of OX422212.1, forward strand.
CAATGGGGTGTATAAATTAAATCTAACTCATGGAACTCGTATAGGGATTCCTGAAATTATGTTTTGCTATAGATGGGCTATTTTAGATAATGTTTATTACTTAAAAACTAGGTTTTTAAATAGGGCTCTTGTAGTTAATCTCCCTGATGCAAATAGAGATTATTTTGAACATGGGGTGATTATTAAAAATTGGCAATATGCCCCCTTGATTGGAGATGCAGTATACCAGGGTCCTAAATGCCCCCCCTATGGCAATGGGATAGGTTTATTCTCATTTTCCTTTACTTGTGAAATTATGCTTTTATCATGTTTGACAAAATGTATGACTGATATCTCATTATGTATTTATTTGCAGTTGATAGCAAAAGAAAAACTCCAAAAGAATCAGAGGTTAATATTAAGCATCTGAAACTTATCTGGGGTTTGCATAAGAACGTTGCAGACGAGTACATCAGGTCTGCATCGTATTTGCTGCAGTATAGGAGCTATACGACTTCTTATACTGCTCGTCCTGTTGAGCCAGCCTCAACTCCAGAGGATTCTTCTTCAGATTCTCACATCCCTTTAAGTCAAAGAATGGGCAGGAAAAGAGCTCCTCCTGCTCTATTTGATGACACTACTTCTGCTGCTGAAGCCAAGAAAAGCAAAATTGATGTCCCAGAGGGGACTAAGAAGGTGGATGTTGCGCCTTCCAAAGCTACCGAGAAGCCCCCAGTGGCTCCGAGCAAGAAAGTTGCTCCTGTGGAGATGACTGCTATCTCTCCGACCAAGAGCTCTTCCTTGGTTGAAATTGTTGAAGTTCCTTTGAGGAGATTGAGGAAATCGTCCTCAGTCAATTTGGCTAAAACTGCTAATCTGACTGAAACCATCTCTTCTCTACCAGCTAGTGGTGTTGGTGTTCCAACCATCATTCCTCCGAGCTCTGCCATGATCTCGATAAAAACTTGGATCATACCCGAGGTCCAAGGAATTGATGAAAAGATTTCTAGGGATATGCTGACATCCCTAGCTACCCGTCACCTTGCTTCAGTAAATTTCTCATACTCTGAATTTCCTTTCTTTGAATACTTGTATTTTTGTACTGACCTGTTACTTTTTCCTTTGTTTAGCTGGTGAATTGTTTTAACAACATCGTGAAGAAAGACGAAGTAATTAAAGCTTCCAGCTCCTCGTCGGGGGTAGAGGATGCTCTGTTGGGTTTAACCCAATCCTTGAAGGATTCTCGTCAGCAGTATAGTGAGGACAAAGATGTCTGGCAAAAGAAGTTGTCAATAGTTGAAGCTGAGAAGGTGAAGTTGGCTGAGACCTCCAAGAGTTTGGAGGATAAGGTGAAAAGTTTAGAGATTGAGCATCAACAATATGACGACAAGCTCAAGAACTTTGGTGAGCTTGAAGATAAGCTGAAAAAGGCAGAGGAAGAGTTGTCCGTCCTGCGAGATGTAAAGTGCCAAAAAGAAGAATTGGACGTGAAGTTAAAGACTGCCGAAGACCTTCTATCCGAGAAGTTATCCTCGGAGAAACTGAAAAGAAAGCTCGCAGTTAAAAAATCCATCAGCGCTGGATGGGATAAAGGATGGGACAAAGGGATTGCTGCTATGACATCCCAAGTACAATACGGGAAGTTGAAATACTTCCGAGATGGCTGGGTAGCTGTCCTGCAGGAATTAAAGATCAAAGATGACTCTGAGCTATTTCAGCTACACCTCCCTGGTCCTCCCCCACCAATTGTAGAAGAAGAAGAAGATGAGCCCATCTCCGATGAATCTTCCATGGCCATGGGTGATCAAGTCCCTGCCTCTCTACCTTCTGCCAACGAGGACATTTCTTCCATGCCTCCTCCTCCTGAGAAAATTTCAACTCCTGTTGATCAAGCTGTCATTACCACCGAGCAACCAAGCTCCTCGTCCCAGCCTCCCGAGAAAATCTTGGGAGACAAGGAAAAGGTGTGAAGTTGTTCGGTATCATTTCTATCTTTCATTATTTGTAATCAAACAATGTAATCTTTTTGTGATCTAATAAAAATACATCTTTGTTCATCTCTGTTGTTGATGATTTGTTTTTGGTGACTGTTGTCTTCTCTTCATTATTAGTTTGTGGCTAGAATGGAACTGATATCTGCACATGATACAAAGCTGATGCAGCAATGCCACGTATATTATAAAGCTGGTCATACAGACCTTAGTACATCAGAAATTGCTGACATCCTTGGCCATGATGCTTCAGAGCAAGCAATTGAGGCTTATCGGTACTTGAAGGATTTACTTGATCGAGCTGTGGCCAACAACGTGGCCTACTATGACTTGATTGAGGAGCTTCATTATTCCTTAGAAGATCTCCAAGGTCAGCACAATGAATTAATTACTTTGTTGCACAAGGAATATGAGAATAGGTACCAACAGCTTTCTTCTGAGACAGGTCATAAAAAGATCATTGCTGGGTACGATGTTAGGGAGAGAACCCTAAAAGGTGAAGTTGAGGCCTGCAGACAGATCGCCGAGCTGCTGGAACAAGAGAACAACAATTTGCAGAAAAAGTTGGCGCAATACGAGTCTGCAGCTTCATCCTCTACTGCCTTGGTACCGGTCACTGATGAAGGAGTCTCTTTCTTAGAGGTTGAAAATGCCAAATTAAGGCAAGAATTGGATACTCTGAGAAGGTCTGGTATCTCTACTACTGGTCGGGGACGAGGAAGAGGGTCTCGTGGGCGAAGTAGAGCTGTTCAAAATGTTGTCGAGGAGCAAAATTCTCCACCTGCTCCGAGTCGATCAAGAGTTCTCAGCCGTAATGTTGAAGAATCCCGCACTTTGTCAACATTGGAAACCCAAGCGTACCAACTGAACGCCAAAGATCGGGCTTTGTCTGAAATGTCCAGGAAAAACCTATCCTTGGAAGATCAACTTACTGCAACAAAGTCTGCTTTACATACCAAGGACCTTTTCGCCAAAAACCTTCATGAACAGTTGGATAGATTAACCTTCCAATTCCATAAACAGCCCAGGGAATTTTGGATGGCTGGATACAACGAAGCTCTAGTTCATTTAGATGCTCGTATTGAACACGCTAATAATGAAGGTTATAAGCAAGGATGGTTGAATGCTCTGGGTGTGTTAAAGCTAGAGCAGGGCCATTTTTTATGGGATTATCATGCTCCTGGGCTACTAGACTTGCCTGTACCGCCTTATAAACTAGACATGAAATGGATCCCAGCTCGTGCCATTCCTCGTAGCTTAATTTCAAAATACCTTGGTGACTATAGTCTTCATTCTCAGATTGAATTATCTCATCCCGAGCATCTCTTGGATACGCCTTCTGTGATGAACGTCAGAATGCTCAGAGATGTTAATTTCATTAATTCTCCTCTTTGCCTAGAGGATCCTCCTGCTGGCTAGGAGCCTGTTTCAAAAGATAAAGGAAAGAAACCAATAGAATAGGTTTTTCAATGTAACAGTTAGCACATATACGTAGCTTGTAATTTATTTTGATTTTAATGAAAGACTTTCATTTTCTGTTTGCAAATCTATATTGCTATTCTGTTGTGCTTGTTAAACACTTTATATTTGTGCATATGTATCTGTTAAAAAGATAACAATTTTGTGATGTTCATCAACCAACTTAGTAATAAACAGTTACAAGTATCAAAAAATGTTGCTCGATCATTTAATAATAAAGTGATGAGTATAAAATGTTTAAAATGTTTCCAACCAACCAAGGTTGTTAAATAGTGTTTGTCGACCAACTACAGTTGATGGGTTTTTATCCCCGACCAGCCATACTTGGTTCAATTTTGAAATATTTTCATAAAATGTGTCCGACCAGCCAAGGTCGATAGTTTATCCTCGTCGACCAACTACAGTTAGTGGGTGTTGATCACCGACCAACTATACTTGGTTCAGTTTGGAATTTTTTGTATTTTCTGGAATGATTTTACCTTCCGACCAATACCAATATAAATTGGCATATTTTGTTTCTTAACCAGCCAAAATTGGCATTTTTAAGACTGTTGTTCAGATTTGTCTTACCAACCGGAGTAGGTCATGGGTTTGAACTATCGGGTTCTTTCGAACTATCTTGTTCACAAGCTCTTTTACCAACCGAAGCTGATCACGCAAGTGTACGCCTCCTAACCAAAGGAGTATATCATTGGTTCTCGCTATTTTACCAACCGAAGTTGATCACGCTCGAACTATCAGGTTCTTTCGAACTATCTGTCCACTAGTTATCTTACCAACCGTAGTTGGTCACGCTAGTGTACGCCTCCTAACCAAAGGAGTATATCATTTGTTCTCGCTATTTTACCAACCGAAGTTGATCACGCTCGAACTATCAGATTCTTTCTAACTATCTGTCCACTAGTTATCTTACCAACCGTAGTTGGTCACGCTAGTGTACGCCTCCTAACCAAAGGAGTATATTTGTTCTCGCTATTTTACCGACCGAAGTTGATCACGCTCGAACTATCAGGTTCTTTCGAACTATCTGTCCACTAGTTATCTTACCAACCGTAGTTGGTCACGCTAGTGTACGCCTCCTAACCAAAGGAGTATATCATTTGTTCTCGCCCTTTTACCAACCGGAGTTGGTCGTGGGTCTGAACTATCGTCTTCTTTTTGCTGTCGAGCAACGTAGTGTACAACACTAGTATTCCCCGAAAAACTTTCAAACAAAGGAGAGAAAAATGGTGAAAACATCATCGTTTTATTCATATTGATGGGACTGTTGTACATTTTACATCATTGATAATACTTGCGAAGGTGTTCAGCATTCCAAGCATTCTTGAATTCCTCTCCTTCTAGAGTTGCTATTCGGTAAGTTCCTGGTCGGACAACTTCTGTAACTCGGTAAGGTCCATGCCAGTTGGCTTCAAGCTTATTGTGCTTCTGAATGACCTTCTTTAGTACATAATCCCCTTCTTTTAAGTCGCATTTCTTCACCCTTTTATTGTAGAACAGAGCTGTGCGTTGTTGGTAAGCAGCATTCCTAATGGCTGCCTCTTCTCTAACCTCCTCGAGAATGTCCAAATCTAATCTTCTCATCAATTCACTGACTAGGGAATTGAAATTTAGCACTCTGTGTGTTGGGAGACCCAACTCGGTAGGTATTATAGCCTCACTTCCAAATGCCAGCATATATGGTGATTCTCCAGTCGCTGCTCGGGGAGTTGTTCGGTAAGCCCACAATACTGATTGTAGCTCATTAATCCAATTAGCTTTAGCCTCACTTAGCCTCTTCTTCAAGCCATTTAGTAGCGTTCTATTTGTCACCTCAGTCTGCCCATTGCTTTGAGGATGACCTGGTGCTGAATGAGTCTTCAGGATGTTTGATTGTTAACAATAGGCAGCAAACTCTTCGTTGTCAAATTGTGTTCCATGGTCTGTGATGAAGGCATGAGGGAGACCGTATCGACAGATGATATTCTTCTAGACAAATTGGTATACCTTCTCGTATGTTATGTCGATAAGGGGTTCAGCTTCTACCCACTTAGTAAAATAGTCTACTGCGACGACGAGGTACTTGAATCTTCCTCGGGTGGTTGGCAATGGTCCCACCAAATCAATTCCCCACATGGCGAATGGCCAAGGGGAAGTTATGGGTGTCAACAATGCTTGTGGAGTTCGTCGGATGGAGGAAAAACGTTGGCATTTGTCACATTTCTTAGCATAGGCTATACAATCTGCCCTCATCGTCGGCCAGTAGTATCCTTGAGTCATTACCCTTTGCAAAAGTGTTCGACCTGCTACATGAGCTCCACAAGACCCTTCATGAATCTCTTCAATCAATTCTTTCACTTCGTAGGGATGTACACATCTCTGCAAACCTGCCATAATTCCTCGTCTATATAAAATACCATTAGTTAATACATACCGAGCAGCTTTATACTTCAATTTCTTGGCAGCGAGCTTATCCTCTGGCAATCCTCCTTCTTCAATATATGCCCTGATGGGATCCATCCAAGATGGTCCTAGATCAAGGGTAATAACATTCATCGTCAGGTTTTCATCTATGCTCCGACTTTCCAGTACTTCAATTGGTATCGTTCTTCGCAGTTCGGTACGAGTAGCTGATGCTAGTCGGGCCAGTGCGTCTGCTTGTGCATTTTCTATTCTAGGTATTCTGATCAACTGAATGGCGTCAAATTCTGCCAGCAATCCCATCACTTTTGCATGATACTTGACCATTAATTCCCCTTTAACCGCATATGTTCCCATCATCTGATTCACAATTAATTGAGAATCACTGAATACCATCACTTGTTGTGCTTCCGTGATCTTTGCTAGATTAAGACCCGCTATCATGGCCTCATACTCAGCCTCATTATTGGAGGTTTTGAATTGAAATCGCAAGGCATATTCTATATCAATCTCGTCTGGGGTTTTCAAAACAATCCCTGCTCCACAACCCGCTGTGCAAGATGACCCATCTACATACAATCTCCATGTAGGTAACTCGTCTTCAAATTTCTTATCCAATAGAGTTCCTCGGTGAAATATCTGTTGTTCTCTTCCATCCTCCCCTGTTAATTTTTGCTCCTCATCGACCATTTCTTCTCGCCCTTTTACCAACCGGAGTTGGTCTGGGTTTGAATTTGATGATCTTTCTACATCCACAAACCCTTTTACCAACCGGAGTTGATCTGGACTTATGTCTGTTGATCCTGTAACATCCACAGGTTGGTCAGTGAGCAACTTTTGTTCCTCGGGGGTATCAGGATATGTAAACTCTGCTATAAAATCAGCTACAGCTTGCCCTTTCAGTGATGACCTTGGTTCATACACAATATCATATTCACCGAGCTCTATTGCCCAGTACATCAGTCTCCCTGACTTTTCTGGTTTATGAAGGGCTTGTCTTAATGGCATGTCGGTATACACGATGATGGCATGGGCCTGGAAATATGGCCTCATTCTTCTACTTGCTTCAATTAATGCCAATGCCAATTTTTCTAACTTTGGGTACCTGATCTCTACACCTCGTAAAGCCTTACTTGTGTAATAAATTGGCTTCTGGACTCCATTCTCCAATCTGATCAATGCCGAGCTAACTGCATTCTCTGATACTGCCAGATACAAATACAACTTCTCTCCTGTTATTGGCCTGGACAACAATGGAGGTGCTCCCAAATACTTTTTCAAGTCTTGAAAGGCCTTCTCACATTCATCAGTCCACTCAAAAGTTTTTCGAAGTGTTTTGAAGAATGGGAGGCATTTATCAGTTGCTCGGGACACAAATCTGTTGAGCGCTGCAACTCGTCCTGTAAGACTCTGCACTTCTTTCTTTGTTGTTGGAGATCGCAACCCTAAAAGAGCTTTGATTTTATCTGGATTTGCTTTAATGCCTCGCTGGTTAACAATGTACCCGAGAAATATTCCTTCTCGTACTCCAAATGTGCACTTCGTCGGGTTGAGCTTCATCTGGTATTTATCCAGTTGATCAAATGTCTGAGCTAAGTCAACTAGATGATCTGCAGCTTTCTTGCTTTTTGTTAGCATATCATCGACATAGACTTCCATGTTGCAACTAATTTGTTCGGTGAAAACCTTGTTCATCAGCCGCTGGTATGTCGCTCCTGCATTTTTCAAACCAAAAGGCATAACATTATAGCAATAAGTTCCCCTAGGGGTAATAAAGGAAGTACTTTCCCTGTCTTCAGGTTTCATTTTGATCTGGTTGTAGCCAGAGTAAGCATCCATGAAACTGAGCAGCTCATGTCCCGAGGTAGCATCCACTAGTTGATCAATTCTGGGCAATGGAAAATGATCCTTTGGGCATGCCTTGTTAAGGTCGGTGAAATCAACACACATTCTCCATTTATTGTTTTTCTTCTTTACCATCACCACATTCGCCAACCAGTCCGGGTATTTCACATCTTCAATGAATTGAGCCTTCTGTAGCTTGTCGACCTCTTCTTGAATGGCTTGATTCTTTTCGGGGCTAAATACCCTTCTTCTCTACTTTACGGGCTTAATCTCCTTATTCACATTGAGTTCGTGACATAGGAAGTTTGGATCTATTCCTGGCATGTCTTCATGACTCCATGCGAAAGTTTTCTTCCTATTTCTCAAGAAAGTTATTAACTCCTGTTTTATTGAAGCATCCAATGATGAACCTATCTGGGTTACTCGTTCCGGGTGCTCGTCGTCCAGAATAACATTTTCTGTAGATTCCACCACCTGTCCTTTTACAAGTTGGGATTCATCTCTAGGATCGAGAGTTTCAATCTCTGTATCTTCTTCCACCTGGTAGGTAGTAGTCTTTTTCCTTGATTCCTCAAGCTCCTCTTGCTCGGCAGATGAGTAATAGCATTCCCGAGCTACTTTTTGGTCACCCTTCACAACTCCTACTCCAAAGTTTGTTGGGAATTTTAAGCATTGATGCACTGTAGATGGAACTGCTTCGAATTTCTTCAAACCAACTCTTCCTATGATGATGTAGTTGGCTGACTGCACATTCTTATCCATCACGAAGAAGCGTATTCTTTCTGTTCGACAAGCAGGCCAAGTTCCAATCCAATTTGATTGTCCCAAGTGGAAAAACTTTCTCGCCAGCAAAACCCAGGAGGGGTCTGTGATAAGGTTCCAATTGAGATAATTTCATATTCAAGCTATCAAAGCATGAATAGTACATGATGTCTGCCGAGCTTCCATTATCTACCAACACCCTTGAAATCACTACTTCCTTCATCCTCATTTTGATCACCAGAGGATCGTCGTGCGGATAAAGAACACCTGCCAGGTCGTTTTTTGAAAAACCAATGACCAGCTTCTCTTTTTTTACCTTCCTCGGACGATCGTCCTCGGCCAGATTTATTCGCTGAATATATGAACAAGCTTGAGCCTCTCCGAGGTAAGCTTTTCTTTCTGCAGTATGGTCTCCTCCTCCTGCATCTCCTCCTGTAATAACATTACAATCAATTGATCCAAAACGTATGGAAAATACCTCTCGTTCTGGCTGCCTTGGTTTCTTGGGAAGATCGGGGTCATCCTCTGGATCATCTTCATGGTTTCTCTTCTTTTTCTCCTCTGTTCGGCGAGGAGATCTAGACCTCTCTCTAGTTCGGTCATTATTTCTTTTTTCGCCTCCCCGATCAACATATTTTGCTAGCTTTCCTCTTCGGATGAGTGTTTCAATCTCGTTCTGAAGAGCTATGCAATTTTTGGTCATGTGACCATGATCTTTATGAAATTCGCAGTACTTATCCCTACTCCTTGAATCAGGGTCTGACTTCAGTTTCTTTGGCCATTTTACCTCCTCGTTGTTCTTGATTTCTTCCAAGACATGATTAATACCCATTTTCAAAGCAGTATAATTGTCATATTTCTTCAAGACTTCCCATGATGATTTATTATTTCTGGAGCGTTTATCACCGCCATTGCCCTTATGCTCTTTATTCTTAGACTTGTCGACTTCCACCTTGGTGTCTTTATCTATATTCTTCTTTGCAGCCATAGCTTCCTCGGCATTCATGATTTTGGCCGCTTTTGCCATCAGTTCTGACATAGTTTTAGGTGGATCTTTTGCCAAAGTATAATACAACTGATTAGGCAACAACCCACTCATCAAAGCAGTGATTGTTGTCTTCTCTTCGTAATCTATGACCTCCAGCTTCTCGTTATTGAAACGAGTTATGTAATCTCTAGTACTCTCGCCAGATTTTTGTCTAACACTTAACAAATGTGCTACTCGTTTTACTGGCTTTGCTCCAAAACAGAAATTGCCAATAAACAACTCGGCCAACTGAAAGAAAGTTGAAATCTTACCCCGAGGAAGATTGTTGTACCATATCTGGGCAGCTCCAGTAAGAGTTCCTGAGAACGCTCTGCATCTCATCTCGTCGGGGACGACATAGATGTCGGCAGCAGCTTGATATTGCTCTATGTGAAGAATAGGATCTGTCTTTCCATCATATTTGGGGGTCACTACAGGTGCTTTGAACTTTGACGGTGTAGGAAAATTCACAATGGCCTGGACAAAAGGTGTCCCTTGAACAAAAGTTCATTGTAAGGGATTCTTCGCCTTAGCCATTTCTCCCAATCTATCCTCCAAGCGTTGAAGTGATCCTTTCCACGCTTCATCTCCTTCCTCGGGCCTATTGTTTCGAGCAATTGATCGTTCTGAGGTAGCTTCTTAAGATCTATCTTGACGAGCAGCCGGTCGTGATTGTGCTGATCCTTCTCTTAGATCTGATGGTTGTCAAAAACTCCTCAACATGGTCTTAGGTGGACTCCTATTCCTCCTAGGGCCTAATCGGCTGAAAGGAGACACCCTACTCAATCTTTCTATAGCACTGGGTCTTTCTGGAGAGAGAGTAATACGTTGATCAGTATCTGTAGCCCTTATTGACGAAGTTCGCCCAGGTTGATAAGAGAAATCATCAGACTCCTCATTACGATATGACTCAGTACGCCTGGAACGTGAAGAAAATAAATAAGTTTGCCTCTGACCACTTTGCTGTCCTGAACGTGTAGGTGCACCGCTATGAAGGGTTTGTATGAGTTGCCTCAGTGTGTCTTGCATGGCAGTTTGTCCTTGAGCCAGATTCGTCATAATTCCGGCCAGATCTGGAGGTACAGAGGGATTTGGAGGATTTCCAGCATTTCCAGCGTTTCGATTGCTGGATTCTGGATTATCCGCCATTGATGATGAATGATTTTTGGTGAAAAACGATAATAACAATCGTTCCCACAGACAGCGCCAATCTGTTGATGTAAAAAATTAGATCGCTCTAATTATTCAATCACAGATAAATAAAATGAGACAAAGATTTTTAAAGTGGTTCAGCCTTATATGAATGGCCTACGTCCACTGTTATGTTATTGCTGAGTGTTTGGGAATTCTTTATTACAAGTGCTCTCAAGAAATTCTGGTCCCTTTGAATGAGGGTGATATAAGGTATTTATAGCCCTTAGGCTGTACATGAAAGGGTTGATACATTAAATGATATACATATGAAATGGTAATACATTTAATGCAGCGTGTGCGTCAAAATGATAAACATTCAATGAATAATTGAACTGTTGGTTATCTGGAAATTAATATTACGGTCGAGATGCAGATCAGATCGCCTTAGTTGCTCGTTGCTTAGGAGTTCCTCGGAGCGTTAGAGTACCTCGGAGTGCTGAAGTTCCTCGGTGTATCCTCGTTGCTCGAGAGTTCATGAGTTGGTCGGGGAAATGAACTTCCTCGTTGCTATTGTGCCAAGTAGATTGACACATGTCTTTATATCATTCGTCCATATCAGCATATTAATTTTGGTATCAACACCGAGTATGAGGCCGAGTTCATAAATCTATTGAATATCGTTCCGGATGAGATACCAACAGAGAAGAAGAAGATTGAGAAATTCACCGACGGGTTGACATGGAGGATCCGTCAGCATCTGTTAGGGAACCTTTCATTGGCCACGTATTCTGATGTGGTTAACGCTGCTTTGTTACACTGCCAGGACCACCGCTTTCATATGGCTGAGGGCAAGAGGTCGGGAGAGTCTAGCCATCAGGGCAGGACAGGAGGGCATGGTGCCGGTGGGGCACAATCTGTTCAGGGGCAGAGACAGGGTGAGCAGGGTTCTCAGCAGGGGGATCAGAAGAGGTTCCGATCAGGGAACTACAGACAGGGACATGGAGGTTTCCGTCAGGGCCATCAGGGTCCAAACGGCCATCAGGGCCAACAGGGGCAGAATGGGCAGCAGTTTCAGCAGGGCCAAGGGAGGAACGGTAACGGCCACCAGGGCCGGGGACCGCAGGGGCAGAGAGGAGGGAACTTCCCAGGGAAGTGTTTTGTTTGTGGCAAGACTGGCCATAAACGACAGGATTGTCCTGATAGGGGAAGGGCCCCACAGCAGCAGCAGCAGGGTGCTCGCCAGGAGCCACAGAGGCCTATGTTTCCCGCCGCTCTCCCCGCACCGCCACAGATGGCAGCATTGCCACCCATTCCAGCAGTCCCAGTTCAGCAGGGGCAGCTACAGTATGGACGTGTCTACAACGTCCACCAGGCAACAGTTCCACAGGCACCGCCTGCGATTGAAGGTACGTTTCCTATCCATGGCACTATGGGTCGGGTATTATTTGATACGGGGGCTACACATTGTTTTATAGCTACGCACTTCGCGAAAGCCTTAGGATTGTTAGCTACGGCAGAGAGCACAGTGACGTGTGTCGACTCACCATTGGGGAGTGGGTCACTTATATTCTTTATATGCCGGGGAGTGGGGGTCGAGATTGGTGGTTTGGTATTACCTGCATACATGTTGGTATTAGATATGCATGTTCACGATGTGATTATCGGTATGGATTGGCTCGTAGCTTATAGGGCCATGATTGATTGCTTCAGCGGGAGCATTATTTTTGCCATTTTGGGGCAAGAGATGTTTGTAGTGGCGATGCCTCGCCCAGAGGGAGGATCGACCGCTCATATGTATTACATAGAGGAGGATACCTCTAAGGAGGTTGTGATTCCTTTAGATTCGATCCCGGTTGTCAGGGAGTATTCGGATGTGTTTCAGGAGATACCAGGCCTACCCCCCAGTCGAGAGATAGACTTTGTTATAGACCTATTGCCAGATACGAGGCCTATAGCACGCGCATCGTACCATATGGCTCCGGCAGAGATGCGAGAGCTACGAGATCAGATAGAGCAGCTGTTATGTCAGGGCCTTATTCACAGGAGTACCTCACCTTGGGGCGCTCCAGTTTTGTTTGTGAAGAAGAGGGACGGTTCACTGAGATTGTGTGTGGACTACCGAGAGTTGAATAAGGTCACGATACGGAATAAGTATCCGTTGCCTCGAATCGATGACTTATTCGACCAATTGAGAGGAGCTTCTTTCTTCTCAAAGATTGATTTGAGATTGGGATACCATCAGTTGCGTATCAGGGAGGAGGATGTCTCGAAGACTGCGTTCTTGTCGAGATATGGTTCTTACGAGTTTCGAGTTATGCCTTTTGGTTTGACCAATGCTCCAGCAGTGTTTATGGACTTGATGAACAGAGTGTTCAGGGATTTCCTAGATCAGTTTGTCATTGTCTTCATTTATGATATTCTGGTTTACTCCCAGACAGAGGAGGAGCACGCCGAGCATTTGAGGCAGGTTTTGCAGACACTTCGTCAGAACGAGTTGTATGCAAAATATGAGAAATGCGGGTTTTGGCTGAAGGAGGTCCAGTTTTGGGGACACATTATTTCTGACCGGGGGATATCTGTTGATCCGGGGAAGGTATCCGTGGTGAGGGAGTGGGGACATCCCACGACACCAACGGAGATTCATAGTTTCTTGGGTCTAGCAGGATACTACAGGAGGTTCATTCGGGGATTTTCGAAGATAGCGGGTCCTTTGACACATCTGACTCGTAAGGGTGTGCCATTCATCTGGAGTGATGCCTGTCAGTTGGCATTTGATGAGTTAAAGGACAAATTGACCTCAGCACCTGTGTTAGCATTGCCGAGACCGGGAGTTGAGTATTTGGTTTACACCGATGCGTCTTTGCAGGGGCTTGGAGGTGTATTGCAGCAGGAGAGACAGGCCATAACTTATGCTTCCCGTAAGCTTAAGCCTCACGATAGGAATTACCCCATGCATGATTTGGAGTTGGCGGCAGTGGTATTTGCCCTATGGATTTGGAGGCACTATCTTTTGGGGGAGAAGTTCCAACTGTTCACGGACCACAAGTCCCTACAATACCTGTTCACGCAGAAAGAGTTGAATATGCGGCAGCGTAGGTGGCTTGAGTTTGTGAAAGACTACCAATTCGATATCCAGTATCACCCAGGTAAGGCTAACGTGGTAGCAGACGCGTTGAGCCGTAGGCCAGCAGATGAGGTGGCAGAGGTGTGGAAGGCAAAGTGGAAGGAGTTGGGACACCAGGATGCAGTGGCCCGATCTTTCATGTCTGTGATGACCGTTACACCGCAGATTGTCACGAAGGTAGTACGGTCACAGGCTAATGACTCGTTCTGTCAGGAGCAGATAGTTCGATTACTAGCAGAGGGAGCCGAGTCCTATACCGTCAGCTCAGACGGGGGATTACGCTTCAATGGGAGATTGGTAGTTCCGAAAGGGGAGAAATTGCGACACGAGGTGATGGCAGAGTCGCACGGCTCACGGTTTGCGGTACATCCCGGAGGGGACAAAATGTACCAAGACATGAGACGGCAGTATTGGTGGAGCGGTATGAAGAGAGATATCGCTGAGTTTGTTTCGAAATGCGCCACTTGTCAACTTGTAAAAGTGGATCATCAGAGACCGGCAGGACTGCTACAGCCTTTGGAGGTCCCGGTGTGGATGTGGGAGAGCATATCCATGGACTTTATCACGGGGTTGCCTACGTCGCAGAGGGGTCACGACTCCGTTTGGGTAATTGTGGACAGGTTGTCCAAAGTCGCTCACTTTTTACCCGTAAGGACTGACTACACTACGGGACAGTATGTCCAGCTCTTCATTTCAAAGGTTATGAGACTTCACGGTGTGACCCTAAATATCGTGTCTGACAGAGACAAGATATTTGTTTCGCGGTTTTGGGAGAGCTTTCAGGAGGCCATAGGCACGGAATTGCGGTTGAGTACGGCTTATCATCCGCAGACCGATGGGCAGACAGAGCGCACAAATCAGATGTTGGAGGACATGCTACGCATGTGCATTATTGACTTTGGGGGTGGATGGGAGCAGTACCTTCCACTGGTGGAGTTTGCTTACAACAACTCCTATCAGTTCACTATTGGCATGGCTCCGTTTGAAGCATTGTACGGTAGGCCTTGTCGTTCCCCAGCATATTGGTTAGAGGTGGGGGACAACAAACTACTTGGGCCGGAAGTGATTCAGGATACTTCGGCAAGGATTGAGTTGATTCGGAGTCGCATTCGGGTAGCTCAAGACAGGCAGAAGAGTTATGCTGATGCGAAGAGATTTTTCAGGGAGTTCCAAGTGGGGGACCAGGTTTTGCTCAAAGTATCTCCTATGAAGGGGATTATGCGTTTCAGGAAGAAGGGGAAGTTGGCACCGAGGTATGTGGGGCCGTTTCCTATTATTGAGCGGATCGGACCGGTTGCGTATAGACTTGGATTACCGGAGCATTTGCATCGGATTCACGATGTGTTCCATATTTCCTCGCTAAGGAAATACCTTAGAGATAATTTGGCTCATTCTCACATTGTTGTGGAGGACATCGATCTCCAGCCGGATAGCTCCTACGAGGAGGGGCCGATTGCTATTTTGGACCGAAGTGAGAGGAAGTTGCGGTCAAAGATAGTTCCGTTAGTGCGTGTTCAGTGGCGACATCACAATGTCGAGGAATCCACATGGGAGCGCGAGGATGAGATGCGCGAACGTTATCCAGAGTTGTTTTTAGCAAGTACTTTCTAGTTTCGAATTTCGGGACGAAATTCAGTTATTAGGGGGGAAGTATGTAATACCCCGTATTTTTGGTTATATTTATTTTTGGGATTAATTAATTAAATGAGAATTAATTGGGAATTAATCCGGATAAAATACTAGCGAGATGTGAGTTGGTATTTGACTATATTGAGTATATATGGTGTTATATGAATATTGAACTATGAAATTTGTCGTGAGATTGATATACGGCAATTTGGTCATTTTATTGGGACGCGTGTGACAGTCGCGTCAGGATATAATTATTTTAATTATAAAAGTGAATTTAAATTTAATTAACCGTATGGTCATTTTGAGTGCGCCAACGCGTTCGGAAGGGTCGAGATAGTCAGAAAACACTAGCCGGGGGTGTAGTTTGGGTCCCGGGGTATTTTTAGGCCATACCGGCAATATAAAGGGTATTTTGTTAATTTCGTATTTTTAGGAATTGAAAATGACGAAAATTAGAGAAGTAAATCTGATGTGGGATTGACCCACTAACCAACCCATGTTAACCCAATAGGTTACGTAGGTTATTAGAATTAGGTTTCTATTACTTTCCATAAGAAAACCCTAGCCACCATAGCCATTGGAGAAGAAGCTTGGAGAAAGAGAGAGAGAGAGAGGAAATTCTGCAGAAAGAGAGAGGAAATCAACATCAAATTCAGAGACACTCAAGGCAAGTGGTTTATTATCGTTTAATTTCAGAGAATGCTCTTTCCATGTGTAGGAATTTAATAAAATTGATTTGTTCTTGGTGAAACGTGAAAACCCATGTATTTTGGAGTTTAGAACTTGAAATCTTGAGGAGAATTGCATGTAGAATGGTAGGTAGATGATTATACTGATGATATTAGTTATTGGATGAAATTAAAACGGATTTAATTGGGTTAATTCATGATTTAAAATTTTAGGGTTCATGTTCTTGTAAAAATTGGGGGAAAGTGATGTGATTTGATGATTTAATGATGATTGGGATGAATTAACTCCTCAAAATATGTTAGTATGTGACCTAGGTACGTTTAGGGATGATAAGAGACCTTAAACAATCGTTGGTTTGATGTGTAGATGAGTTTTGAAGAGATAAAAATGGTGAAAAACGAAACTAAGGAAATTTGGGCCGAAACTGGTCCCTCGTTAGAAGACCCCTCCAGGTCGTTCGAACGAGCCTCGTTCGAACGAGCTTCTAACGAGTTGACCAGTCGCTTCTAACGAAAGGGAACTTCGTTCGATAACTTCGTTCGAACGAGATCTCGTTAGAAGGTACAGTTCGTTCGAACGAACTGGAATCTCGTTCGAACAGCCTCGTTCGAACGAGACTTCTAACGAGCTGGCAGTTTAGGCCTTTTTGGCCTGTTTTGATTTTGGGAGTCCCGTAAACTTGTTCGAGGATAGAGATAACATTCCTTTGATGATATATTGATAGATTTGGGACATTTGGGTTATCATGGGGAGTAAATTATATACGAGTGATTTAAATAATGGTTAATATGGGATTGAGACGTGAGTGTTTACCACGACGTGAGAATAAATTATGGCGGGTGTAATTATGGACCGGGATTATATAAGTTGTATATATATTAAGACTGGTACGAGAATACGATAAGTACTACAATTAAATTACAGGATTACTAAGATGTGTGCTTACTTAGTATTGGTATATGAATTGTGTGTATGACATACCTACCATACTTGCTATCACGGGAGGTTTGCGTTCGCTTAGGGCCCTCTAATCCTTGTGTTGCCCGGATTTAGACTGGTTACCTCGATGAACATAGGTCAGAGAAAGACTTATTGGGATGTTAATAAGTCCGTTGATCGTGGGAGCGTAGGTATGTACGTGACCCATGTGATGTGACTGTGTTCGCCTCCATTATTTGTGATGTTGTTATCTGTGAACTATTCCTGAGAGATTCGAAATATGTGATCCTTATGTACGTGATGTACCGGGATGGATAGCAGAGTATGTGTGCACCGCAGCTTAGTCTCGGGGTGCTTATATTGTATATTTATGTTGTGGAAAATATATGCTTAATAAACTGGGAACTTTCATATGGTATTGTGTGTAACTATGGAATAACATAGAGGGCTAATCTATAACGAGTTGTATTACTTTTGTATAAGAGCCTGAATTTACGTTATGCACCTATTTAACTGAGATCGTTATAATATTAATGGAACCGAGTAATAAGGGTAGGACCTATGACAGTCTAGCTAGAGATGATGTCACTTAGCTAGTGGTTTGTGTCGTTTTAGATGGGTACTTACGTTAGGAGTGCACAGTTAGACGAGAGGTGAGAATATCATGTGAGTGCACGTCCTAACATGTACTTTACATTTAATGTTTTAAATGTTTTTAAAGCACTTGCAGGTTTTTAAAATATCTCTACATTCGGGCTCTGACCCGTTTGCTTTCAAATCTACTTTTTGTAAAACCATTTTAGGTGCCCAGCCACAAGGACACCATGCATAGGATACTCATTCAGGTGACGAGCTGTAGCTGTTTGTGGAAGCTACAGGGATTTGCTTTTAGACGCTTCTACCATTTGGATTCCTGATTCAGTATTTATCAGTTGTAGGGCATGTTGCCCATTTCTATTAGAAACATCTTTCCATTTCAGTTTTTCAGACTTTGTCATGTGTTGATTCAGTATTCAGTATTTCGTTACCTAATTCAGTTGTGGGATTTGTAGTGAGGATTTTTCCTCCAGACTTTATTTACATTATGTGATGATTATCCTATTTACTTCGTTATGGTGAATGGTGTTATTATTATTCTTTACACTTGTTGCATGTTAATCAGACTTTAATTAAAATTTGGCAACTTACTTTTTAAATACTAGGTGGTTAGTAATAATAAAATGTTTTCGACAGTGATGCTATTAGCTGAGCCAACTTGTCATTTTGAATTAATTTAATAAAGGAGTAGCTACCCGGTATTTAATTAGTCGGGGTGTCACAGCTCGATTCTGGAGCTACCATACATGTCTGCAATGATAAATCATTGTACTCCGCATATGAAAAAGCAGAGGACAGTCAAGAGGTTCTAATGGGGAATCATAATTCTGCCAAAGTTCTGGGAAAAGGAAACGTTGAACTACAATTCACATCTGGAAAAAAGTTGACGTTGACAAATGTTCTGCATGTACCAGAAATTCAAAAAAATCTAGTGTCAGCAAGTTTGATTTGTAAAGGCGGCATTAAAGCCGTCTTTGAGTCTGATAAGTTAATTCTGTTTAAAAATGGAGCATTTATTGGGAAAGGGTATGCTTGTGATGGAATGTTCAAACTCAGTATTTTTATTAATAATATGAATAATTCTGCTTATATTGTTGAGTCTTTTGATGTTTGACATGCTAGATTAGCGCATTTAAATTTTAGATCATTAAAATACATGTCTAAACATAAATTAATAACTTGTGATAGTACTTCTCTTGAAAAATGTGAAATCTGTATTCAAGCAAAATTAACTAAAAGACCTTTTCCTAAAGTCGAACGAAGTACTGAATTATTAGAATTAGTTCATTCTGATATATGTGAATATAATGGTATTTTAACTAGAGGCGGAAAAATATACTTTATTACATTCATTGATGATTGTTCAAAATTCACATGTGTATATTTGATAAGACAAAAGGATGAAGCTTTTTCAATGTTTAAACGTTTTAAAGCAGAAGTTGAAAATCAAAAGGAAAAGAAAATTAAAATTCTTCGTAGTGATAGAGGGGGAGAGTATTTTCCAAATGAATTTGACTCATTTTGTGAAGAACGTGGAATAATACATCAATGAACTGCCCTTTATACTCCCCAACAAAATGGTTTTGCTGAAAGAAAGAATAGGACTCTTACTAATATGATCAACTCTATGTTGATTAATTCAAACTTACCAAACAATTTATGGGGAGAAGCTTTACTCACCGCTTGTCATTTACACAACAGAATTCCATCAATGAAAACACATGTTTCTCCATACGAGGTATGGAAGAATCGAAAACCAAATCTGGACTACCTAAGGGTCTGGGGTTATTTGGCTTTCTATAGAATTCATGACCTGAAAAGTTCAAAGTTGGGTGCAAGAGGAATTAAAAGTGTTTTCATAGGATACGCAGAAAATTCTAAGGCATATAGGATGTTGGACTTAAATTCTAATGTTGTAATTGAATCAAGGGATGTTGAATTTATTGAAAATAAATTTTATAAAGATTCATGTGTCGAATTATATGCCAATCCTGATACATCCACTAGGTTGATTCCTAGACCATCAATTAAAAATAAAAGGAATGAACCAGAAACGGAAATAGAAACTCGAAGAAGTCAGCGTGCTAGAAAAGAAAAATCTTTTGGCCCTGATTTTATTTCATCTCAAGCCTTAGCCTTTTTGGTTGAAGGAGATAGAGATAATATTCTTAATAAAATGCCTATTTTACTTAACGTAGAATAAGATCCTAAAACCTTTAACGAAGCAATGACTTCAAGAGATGCTACTTTTTGGAAAGAAGCTATTAATGATGAGATGGATTCAATTCTATCAAATCAGACATGGGTTTTAGTGGACTTGCCACAAGGATCACAACCTATTAGTAGTAAATGGGTATTTAGAAGAAAATACAATACCGATGATTCTATTCAAACCTTTAAGGCTAGATTGGTAGCAAAAGGTTTTAAACAAAGAAAAGGGGTTGACTATTTCGATACTTATGCACCTGTTGCTAGAATTACATCCATACGTGTTTTAATGGCAATTGCATCTATTCATAATCTGTTTGTGCATCAAATGGATGTTAAAACAGCATTTTTGAATGGTGACCTAGATGAAGAGGCATATATGGAACAATCCGAAGGGTTTGTTTTGCCCGGAAATGAACATAAAGTTTGTAAATTAATTAAGTCACTTTATGGGTTGAAACAAGCACCAAAGCAGTGGCATGAAAAGTTTGATACAATCATTCTTTCTGATGGTTTCAGACATAACAACGCTGATAAGTGCATTTATTCTAAATTCACCAATGACTATGGTGTAATTATTTGTCTATATGTTGATGACTTATTAATTTTTGGTATAAACATGAGAGGTGTATATAAAACTAATAAGTATCTTAGTTCACAATTTAAGATGAAAAATCTTAATGAAGTGGATACCATCTTGGGTATTAAAGTTAAGAAACTTAGTGGGGGTTATTCATTATGTCAATCTCATTACATTGACAAAGTTATTCACAAATTTAATCACTTGAAAATAAAAGAAGCAAATACCCCATATGATTCTAGTATAAAATTATTAGAAAATTCTGGCAGAGCAGTTGCACAACTTGAATATGCTAGTGCAATTGGAAGTTTAATGTATGTGATGTATTGTACAAGGCCAGATATTGTATTTGCAGTAGGTAAAATGTCAAGATACACTAATAATCCAAGTGTGGATCATTGGAAAGCAATTGGGAGGATTTTTGGTTACCTCAAGAAGACCAAAGAATTAGGTCTATTTTATTATGACTTTCCAGCAGTTCTTGAAGGGTACCCTGATGCTAGTTGGATAACTAGTGCAAGTGATAATAAATCCACATCTGGATGGATATTCACCTTGGCATGTGGGGCGGTATCTTGGGAATCCAAGAAACAAACTTGCATTACACATTCAACAATGGAATCTGAGTTTATAGAACTGGCAGCAGCCAGAACAGAAGTAGAGTGGCTAAGAAATTTATTATTGGACATAAAGTTATGGCCAAAACCAATGCCATCTCTTTCTTTAAATTGTAATAGTGAAGCTACATTGTCTAGAGCGTATAACAAAGTATATAATGGAAAATCTAAACACATAAGTTTAAGACATGAATATGTCAAACAATTAATAACTTATGGAGTTATTAATATAATATATATTTGAACAAATAAGAATCTAGCTGACCCTCTTACCAAATGACTTTCTAGAGATTTGGTAAAGGACACATCTAGTGGAATGGGACTAAATCCATTTTTCAATAATCATCGGTAATGGTAACCCAACTTTGTAATAGCATTACCACTATTCTAAAGTTTAATGGGTAATAACAAGTTGCTGATATGTGATTAGTTTTGCAAGGAAATTTATTCAATTTCATGTCCCTTCTAGGATGTTCAGTGCATATTGCTACGTCGAGAGGATGATTTTAACTCTTAATGAAGTTCGTTGTCTAAAGTAGCAAGGACATGCAAGAGAACTTCACCTATATGAATATAGGAAGTGGTGCCGCTTCTAGCAAGATTTTGGGTTTATTCTTGTAAATATTCATGAAGCCAAGATAGTGCACATGGCCATAATAGTGCTAAAAAAAACATATTGAACATCTCGTAGAGATTGGGATATCTCATGTGTGATATTTATCCGGTTCTAAATAATAAGACAAGGTTTAATGCATAGACCACCATTCTCTTATTAGAACTTTGATATATATTCACTAACTGAATGTTTAAATCGAAAGATACCTACTTGTATGCATGAGCATATCACAAGAAGAAATTACATTAATATTAAAATCTAGTGGGGGATTATTGGATGATTTTAATATTAATGGGTATTAATGGTTAGAGAAAATGAAAGGTTAAAACCATTAATTAGTTGGAATAAGAAAAGACAAAAGGAAGTGGGTAAACCAAAGTTCCACATTGGAAAAGTGTGAAAAAGTTAGTGGGTTAATAAATTCTCTTGTGTCATAAGAGATTACTTGTGTGCATTGAAGTTTATGCTACTAGTGTACACCTTAGGTCCAAGGATGGTGCTTTGCACCATCCGCACACGCACACGCGCGCGCGCGTGTGCAATTGGGCGCTTTAGAGATGCACTTTGCACTTCGCACGTACGCATCGTCGCGAGGAGCAACAGGAGCCTTTGATTTTTGACAACGTCAAAAGATCAAACGGTCCAGATTAAATCCATAATAAATGACCCGTCGGCTTTTGGCGCCACTTCGTTAAGTGTTAATCCGTACAGTCGCACCTTTTTAGTTCAAGGAACGTTCAAAATATAGTTATATATCCAAGGTCCGTGATTAAATGACCTTCGGATGTGGTGTCTGTTCATGAACAGGCACCATAAGAGGCTATATATAGAAGGTAAAATCCTATCATAATCAATCCTGAAAAAAATTCTTTCTCTATTTTTCTTCTTGCCAATTTCATAGAGTGTTCTGCGGTATTCTTCAAGTTTGCTACTTGAATAAACTCGTGGATTTGTTGTACCTTGGAGGTAATTTGCTTAGACCCGTTAGCAAACTTTGTATGAGTGGGGGAAATAACACCTTAAGGACAGTAGTTTATTACGCCTCAAATCCAATCATCTGTTCATATTTTCTGGATTATTAAAAAATTCGTCAACAAACAGTTCTTAGCAATTCGTCTTTCCAGTCAACCCATTAGCTGCCATTCATGAACATTTACAGTGCACACAACCTCTCACAGAGGAGAAACCAGTAGCAAGAAGGCCCAATAAAAGTGGAAATAAGAAGAAGAATACTAAAAGGAAAAAGTCTAAAGCTTCAACTGAAAAATAACAATGGAAAACGTTTTAACTAACAATGGAAAATAAAACGTTCAGTCTCTCATACATATAATAAAGGATCAATTATTAAAAATTCTTCATATATTTCTTGAAACACATTATTCCAATTCTTTTAATTGTGTTCCAAAAAGTCCCTCCAACGCTCGTTTAAACAATATTCTCTTATTTTTAAATGTTCGTGTTAGCGGCATTCCGGCCTCATCTCCCCCACCCACCCCCTACCCCTATTGTCGGAGCCCCAGTGACCCTCACCGGAGTTTTTTTTAGTGTTTTTATGTGATGAGAAATTTTTTGGAACAAAATAAAATTACTTGAACTAAACGTGTATTAAAAACTATTCGATGGACTATTTGGTATATGCTCTGTAAAAAAAAATTGTTAAAATTATCAAAACTTGAATATGTGACTCGTCAACTTCCGTACAACATGGAAAAAAACGAATGCAACGGTACATGGTATCACGTATGTAAACCTAAATAAATATATGAAATTATGAATTGGAGGAGAGAGAATAAGATTTTTTGCGAAACCATCACAATAAAATAACCGTTAACACTCACTATTAGTGTTTTCTCTCAAAACGTAAGGATTGCACTCTCGTTTAGTGATTAGTTAGGGTTCGATGTTGTGTTGACAGCCGTGGATTTCTACTAAATTTTGTCATTTAAAATTCGATTTGCTTCATTTCAATATTATTTGATCAAATTTGGGTTACACATGGATAAATATCCACTACAAGCCAATTGAACCAGGGAGCAGAGAAACAAAAGAAGGAGAGAGAAGATAAGGGGTTGGTTTGGTCGTGGGATATACCTAGACCCGGTAATATGGGCTCTTGAGGATGAAACCGTCTATAACCCACCCAAAATAATGTGTTTGGCGTCCATTAATTGTGTTTGTGGATCAAAATGGTTTGAGCAATCCAATAAGACGGATTGTTGATGGGTCATTAGCGGGTCAAAATGGTTTTGGAACCTCTCAAAAATAAAACTCAAATTACTAAAGAGTTTAAAGATTTTTTTATTTAAGTACTTACTTGTATATTTTTTTTCAAAATTATTATACCATATTTATCCGTATATGGTATAATGATTGTTTTTTTTTTTCCCAAAAAAAAAAGCGGGTCAACCCGACCCGATCCGGGTTTGACCCGACCCGAATTTGACACAACCCAACCCGTCCAAATTATTCTGTCCGACCCGCTTTTGACCCGCCCAAATTTATCCGTATCCATTTTTTACCAACCCATAACCGTCCATTTGCCACTACTAGATATACCCAAGGTTCTAAAAATCGCGGGAGGTGATCGAGGCGTGAGGCCAAGTCTTAAGCCTTAGAACCCTAGGCGGGCCTTAGGGCTAAAAAGGTGTGAAAAGACGTTTAGGCCTTCTTAATATATTTTAATATTTTTTAACCATAACAAGGCTATTAAAATACTAAAATTGTACATTTCATAAAAAATATGTCTAAATATATGCAAATTAAAATACCATTTGATTATTTTGGATGAGATAATGGTCCGATTTGTAAAAACAATCTTTAAAAAGCGATATCGTTTCACTAAAGCATTATTGTTTTTAGAAAAAAGTGCGCCTTAAGTGTTTTACTAAGAATAAGGCGTAAAAATCTTAAGGCGGGGTATTTCCTCCAAGCCTCAAACCTAGGCGGGGCCTAGGCGGGTTTTTTAGAATAGTGGGTATACCTTTTTTTCCTCTATACGAATGCCCCTATGGAAGATTTTTTATGACTTACTCTAGATTAGGTTTCTTACATTTAGTGAATTAGTGTATATACCAAATAGTTTCTAGAACATTTTTAACACGCGTTTATTCTAAGTCTTTTTATTTTATTCTAAATAATTTCTCATCACATAAAAACACTAAAATAAAAAAAAAGGTCCGGTGAGGTCGGAGCTCCGATAATAGGGGTAGGGAGGAGGGGGAGATGGGGCGGGAATGCCGTTAGCACAAACCTTTAAAAATAAGAGAATATTGGTTAAATTGGTATTTGAGGGACTTTTTGAAACAAAATTAGAAGACTTGGACTAAATGTATATTAAGAAATATTGAGGGACTTTTTGATAATTGATCCTTGTGAATTTGACTTTGGCATTCATTAATGCGAAAATATGTAGTGTAAACTTAATGTGGTATAACAGATTAGGAAAAAATACAAAATCAACCTTGAACTTTAGGGTGATTTTTAACTTTGGACACATTTCCAAAGTTGCAATGTTAACTCAAAATTTTAAACATGATTGCAATGTTCACCAACTGTTTTCTTTTCGTTAAAAACTTGACGGAAATAAATGAAAAAAATCTACATGTACAACAAACGTGTCATCCCATGCGTCATTTATTTGCTAAGTAGGTGT